>JAWNKX010000249.1:0-174558 GCA_035041755.1 Cacoxenus indagator | reverse complement strand
CACAATGAAGTTCATGAGCTCATTGAGTTTTTTATTGAACAGCGTAGCGATCGTTAGGTGACTGAGCGGGCAACAATATCTGCGTGATTTCTATCAATTTTGGGTTGGAAGTGAATGTGATTAATAAGTCTTGAATAAGCATCTTGCGTATATTCATGCATGTGCATCGGACTTCCAACATATGTCGCTGGGAAAATGATAAGTCGGCCGATATTATTTGTGTTGCAGATGAATAATTAATTTTTTGTTAGGAATCCATCGCTAAGTACCGTTTAATGGATTAATCATTTTGATCCGTAATCGATATCCATCCTCTTCTCGACAAAATATCAACGGATATTGTAAAGCATCATATGATCGAATCGTTTCAGAGATATGCTGAAGGTTAACAACATCACGCCGTCGAATTACAATATCGCGGAACTTCAAATTTTCGCAAACAACCACAATGGCGACTTCACTCAACGTTGGCGCGATAAAGCTTCTTAAATGTTTGCTTGCTGGCGACTGACGGTACAACGCTGATTGATTTCATCAGAATTTCCAAGGAAAAAAATTTTAAGAAATTTGTGATCAGCATTCATTGGTGGAAATATTGCTCCTACTCGATGGTGAATTTGTCGTTGAATCTGTAAAGTTAAAGACAAATTCTTGATGTATTTGCCCCTGCATTGATGTGTGTTGCAGCCGTAAAAAAATTACCTTTTATGTTGGGTTAAAACCTCGGGGTTGGATAATATTGACTCCAAATGATGTCATTTGAATTCAGTTGTAGAATTGTATATTCTGCAAAAATGTTGAGATCCTTCTCCAGAAATCAAGTACACCAGTGGATCTGGTGGCAGTGTCAATTGTGATAATTTGACGCAAAACAAAGCCCCGTCGATTCGTTTTGAAATTTGAAAGCATTGCAATAGTGACAAGCAGTGCTCATAGTTCTGAATCTGATCGATACATCTGCGGCGTAATCTGTAATCATTCCAAAAGCAGGACAAACCGGAAATGGGAGTCGTTTGAATTCGAAAGTCAAATCAGGTGGAATATAATACTAAGCTTAATAATCGTCACACGAACTTTCAATTGTAAATTATGTGGTGGTAATCCGGGCAAATCGAGTGAATTGAAAAATTCAGTTGGATAATTCACCACATCATCTTCATCCGTAATCGTATTCAGTGATTTGTATGAAACAAAGTCGCCTAGAATTTTGAATTGAAGGGATGAATTCAATTCATTGCCATTCTTATATTTTGCTGCTCTTGATTTGTTTATTGTAAATATGGAAGTAATTTCTTTAGTTATAAAAACTAAACCCACTTTGAAAAGGAATCTATAACAATAAGCAGGTTGTTTCGAGGAGGAATTATTTTACTCCACCTTTGGCCAAATTAAAAAAAAAAACAACAAATAAAAGGCCAAGCGAAATAATTTTACAAAAACTTTATTATACGGTGATCGGAGTTGGAATGACAAAAGTATTTAAATATGTATGTAAATATGTATAAAAGGCGACTGGACAGCGAATTGAAGAGCCAAGTGAAACCTCCAGCAACATATGGCGAAAGCTCAGCCACATATAGATGGCAAAGTTTTTAGTTCAGCCTCCGACATCCTCTCCCCGTTAGAAGATTCAAATTTCCAACCGCGGTGGTTTCAAGGGGCAGAACGGCCAGCTTGACAACAGCTCTGTTAACCAGGCCACCGGCAGTGCGGATGATGGCAACTCGAACCACACCATCGTATCCTGCAATGGTACTGCAGACTCGGCCAAGATGCCACCTTAGGGGAGGTAGGTTGTCGACCTTCACTAGCACCATTACGCCTGGCTTCAGGTTCGGTTTCGATTAACGTCATTTACCATGCTCTTGAAGCAAGGAGAGACAACTGGTGTTCAATTTTTTTCTAAAATGTTTGCTGCATTTGGCATACGCGCTGCCAGCGACTCAGGCGATCGATGTTTGAGTGCGTAACATCAGGCTCATTAATTCTAGCGTATGATGATCCGATAAGGAAATGCCCTGGCGTAAGGACTTCTAAGTCTTCTGGGTTGTCTGAAATTGGATAGAGCGGTCTTGAATTTAATATGGCAGAAATTTCGCAAACAAGAGTGCGGAGTTCATGGAAGGTTAAAATGGATTTCCCAACGACTCGATAATGATGAAATGTGGTTGCCTTTACAGCCGCT
The DNA here is from genome assembly GCA_035041755.1 of Cacoxenus indagator. NCBI lineage: Eukaryota > Metazoa > Arthropoda > Insecta > Diptera > Drosophilidae > Cacoxenus > Cacoxenus indagator. The sequence continues at coordinate 172,373 of JAWNKX010000249.1, read as the reverse complement.
TCCCATAGACCACCAAAGTGCGGAGAACGTGGGTGTATGAAACGCTAATTCAGACCGATCGCTGAACATTCAGTGTAAAGTCGGCCCATGTGTGGGTCAGAATTAACTGCTTCAGTTCCTCTAACTCATTTTTACAGCCTACAAAATTTGTCGAGTTTTCCGACCAAATCGCGATTGGTTTTCTTCTTATGCTGATGAATCTCTTTAGCCCAACAATGAATAAAGGTGTGTAGCTTTGGTGGTAAAACATACGAATACTGTTATATATTCGGAGGTCTCTTAATGCCTTCAGCTTTGTAATAAAAGGGTTCAGAGAAGTCAACTCCAGTAGTCCAAACAGGTCGAGTTGGTTGTACGCGATCAGTCCGCAACGGATCCATGATGTTTTCAAAAATAGTTGGCTTCAAACGAAAACAGCGTAACATTTGTTTATGCTGCGCCACCCGATGGGCCAAAATCAGCGAGTAGGCTCGTAGGCGAGTCGTCGACGTAGAAATCCGCTGCCAGCGGGAATTCGGACTCCTCGTCGTAGCACAGTTGATGTATAATGCGAATTGCGAAAAATGCGGCTGACCTAGTTCCGTAGGTCACAGTGTTCAAATTGTATGTTTTGATGTTGTCGTTACGGTTGTCGTGCCACAGGATGCATTGCAGGTTCTCATCTGGATGTGTTATACATACGCACCGATACATCTTGCAGATGTCGCCGCACAGTGTAACTTTGAAGAACCGGAAACGTTGCAGAGTTATGAATATCTTTCGTAGTAGCGATAGATCTGTCAACAATAAATCATTTTATGATGATCCTAAGGAGGATTTGGCAGAACCGTCAAAAACAACACGTAATTTGGTTGATGTGCTCTCTAATTTTTGTACGCAGTGGTGTGGCAAAAAGTAATTGGGTTACTCCAGTGGTTTGGTTGCCAGAGACATATGACCTAAATCAATGTACTCTTTCATGAATGCTGCGTATTGAGATTTCAAAGACGTATTTTTCGCCAGTTTAATTGCCGCAAAGCACAATGGTATGAATCTCCCAGTTCATCAAAGTTAGTTGTGGTAAGTAAGTGATCGGAATATGGCCCAGAGTGGAAGACAGTGAGCTACAGCAACTGTCAATCTCCCAAAAACGTGTCAAATTAGAGTCATTAACAGAAACTGCCAATACAGAGTGTTTCCATTCTATAGTCTAGATGGAACCAGTTACAACCCAGTCAAACCTTGTTTTTTGCAAGGTCGGCAAGTGATCACCAATTCGAATTTGCCCAACACAGATAAGGTCAAAGAATAGGCTAGCGCCAAGCAGCAAATCGATTCTTTGGGGTTTAAAGAAATATGGATCAACGAGGGTGATGTTTCCATTCTGCCAGGTTCAAGTCGAAGTGCAGCTGATAATCGGTTATAGTGTGCGTTACGACCCTAGCGAATGAAATTGTGTGTTTAGCATCCAGAGATTGTGTGGAAATATTTTCCGATTTATCACAGGAGAAACCTGCTTCTTCAATACCTGATGTGGTGATGCTTGAACGATGTGTTTTCAATTACAGTTGATTTGCAAAACGAGATTTGATAAAATTATGCACCTGATAGGACTGTTTGCTATTAGAGACTTTAAGCGAAGAGTGAGATGGGGTAGTTGAAATCAGAGCAGACGAAGATTCAGGTTGACATTGGCTAGTCGTTGTGACAAATAATGGTCTTTGGCATTACAAAATGTGTATGATGATTGTGAAGTATTAGGTGAGGAAATGGAAGTGTTTGATGATTGTGAATTCTTAGCCGTGGCAATAAGAATACTTTTGTTAGCTTTAAAAATGTTTTTCCCACCTGATGGCTAGGTGTTCCCTTTACCATAGCGCTTTCCAGGTTTTCCATCATTCGACATCTCCTTTCCAAAAACGATTGCCATGTCTGACCACTTAGACAGCTTTCCCGATGGTAAGGCCTTGGTCCATATTGCGAGGGATTAGATGAATTGAAAATCCATCCGCCAGTTCCTCCGTAGTTGCCATTGCGCTGAGTGCCCTCAGGTGCGAATTGATCTTGTCGCTCAGCTTCCGCAGACTGCTTGCCGACCCCCTCTCAACACTTTTGAGCCCGAATATACCGAATGTGTGCCTGAAAATGGAATAATTTTAGTTGAAATCGATTTAATAATAATTTTATCGCCTTGTCATAGTTAGCGTCGATAGGCTCAAGCGAGAGCCTGGTATTTAGTGCGGTGCCATCCAGGCAGGCGCGCAGGTGCTGAAATTTCTCAGTCTTACTCATATCCTGATCCTTTCCGAACATGGAAACATGTTGAACATGGCGTAAAAATCAGGCCAGTCAATATAGGCTCCGCCGAACCTTGGTAGTTGCAGCTGTTTAAACGTGATACGATCGTCGGCTTCCAACGCTTGAAGATCGAGTCTCTCTATATTTGCTTGCGCGACGTCCAAATCTATATTCATGAGCTCAACAACTGTTAAGCGTATCAATAGTTCCGCCTCATTGAGGTTTCCCAGCTCATCCAGAGTTAGGAATTAGTTAATGCCCGATAGTTGCCTTCTCACGGCGTTGGCGCTGTGAAAATCGATTTTATTTAGGGCTAATGGAGCGTTTAGTCACGCGGAAGATTCTTGCTCCATGTTGATTGTTTTTATGACAAACCGAAAAATTTTTTAATAAAAATAGGCAAACTCAAAAGGTATGAACCGAACATTTAGGTTATTTGAAAATTTATATGATCACTCAATCAGTTGTAGGCAATTGTACGGTCGAACCGCACGACTAGGTACAGCGATATAAAAGTTATGTGCGTTATGTGTTAGTGTATATATATATATATATCCATATCCAAGTTTAAGTCACTGACACTGTACTGTTATCCGCTAGTTTTGTGTATGTACATGTGTAACTGCCCTTATATGAATGTATATAGAAGTCTTGCGGTATATATGTATATAGGGGTCTTGCGGTACACGACACTGCACGGTTAGATATATGTATGTATATGTACTGTATGAATTTTTCACCACTCTATTCTAACACCGAATTGTGCACCAAAACTAAAAATTTGTCGTAAATTTGTAGAATGTTTGAACGCGAACCGAAACCAATTTGCACCGAATTGTGCACCGAGAACTTGTGAACAAAGAATTTTGATTCTGCTTGGCACCGAATTGTGCGTATACAGACGCGAAACCAACTCACGATCACGTCGGGGTCACCAAATGTTTCGATGAGAAGTTATTTTACTACACCTTCTGCCAGATTATAAAAACAAAAAATAAAAGGCCACGCGAAATAATTTTACAAAGCCTTTATTATATGGTGATCGGAGTTGGAATGATAAAAGTATTAAATATGTATGTAAATATGTATTGAAGGCGGCTGGACGGCGAATTGAAGAGCCAAGGGAAATCATCAGCAACATATGGCGAAAGCTCAGCCACATGCAGATGGTAAAGCTTTTAGTTCAGCTCCCGAAACAAGTAATGATTGGTCCTGCAACGTCTATACGAATTCTACTCCAAACAGAATCAGTTGGTGTCCATCGTATTAATAAACCTTTCTCAGGGCTATACTGTAACTCTCGACAAGGTACACAGCCTTTGACTAAACGTTCAATATTAGCATTCATAGCTGGCCACCATACGTACGAACGAGCTAGAATTTTTTTTTTGGCAATACCTAAATGTGAAGAATGAAGTTCTCGAAGTTTATGTTCCCGAAGCCTTGTGTCCCCACAAGATGCAATCATATTCCACTGTCAATTCATCTTTTGATTCATCAATTGATATTTTTGCAAAAGCCGAAAACTTGTCTCCCTTCAACTTCAAATTATCTTTTTCTAAATACACTGATTGACTTTCGATAAAATAGGATCACGTCTTGTTTCTTGCGCGATGTCCATCTTTGAATACGCGCAGATGCCATCAATGGCAAACCTTTGGTTTCACAAAATATTCCTAACAGATGTTTATAACATTAAACGTACTGTTTGAGCTTAACAACACAATATATAATCGCAAGACCTTCCTTTTCAAGAGTGCTGTAATTACTTTCACTCTTTGTTAACACTCTGGACACAAATGCTATTGGTACAAGCTCATTAATAAATGAATGTGAAATAACACCAGATACCGCGTCACTGCTGGCATCAGTAGTTATTACAATAAACAGCTCAGGATTAAAAACAACAAGAACTTGATCTGACGTGATTTCTTTTTTGATGAATTCATAAGCTTTCTGACAAGAATGTGATCACAAAACTCAACTTACTTAAAACCATTTTAAATTAAAAATGTGATCCTTGGTAAACTAGCACTACTCGAATACCTTGCAATAAGTTTTCCATAACTTTTGAAATATTGCTGCAGCAGTTTGTTGATTTGTAATAAACCAATATGCCTGCTCCAAGTGCATAATAATTCAGATGAGTCATCTAACTCTACCTGGTTGTAGGCTCCGCGTAAATCAAGTTTGGTAAATAGTTGGCCTCCCTCTAAAGCTGCAAATATTTCCTCAATTTTTGGTAATGGGTACCTAAAATCAACTAATATCTATTGACCATAACTTTGTGGTCTCCACTAATGCTTAAATCTCCATTTGGTTTCAAAATTGCGACTAATGGTGTTGCCCAGTCAGAACTGTCGACAGGCACAAGTACATCGTCTTAAATCAATTTACGTAATTTATTTTCTATATTCCCTTTCCAAGCTAAAGATCTAGGTTGGAAATATATTGGTTTTGCATCACTGACTAACTGCAACATTATTTTACTAACATTGTAAACGCTAAACTCTGATTTAAAAACCTGCGCTAATTCACTCTTAATTTTATCGGTTATGACTGAATACTTCTGATTTTCTACAACGTTGTTCACTTGCACTAGTTCAAAGTTGAATGATCTCAAAAATGTTCTACCAAGCAAAGGTGGAATCTTAGTTTTTATAACAGCTACTTCTTTCTGTATACCTTGATACACTATTTGGGCATCGTACTCACCAAGAACTTATTTATTTTCCATTATAGTCAACATAATGTGTGTGATACTCTCTTAAAGACTTTTTTAACTTAAAACATCATAAAATGACTCTGGAACCAACGTACACGGTGCACCAGTATCACAAGCAACACTCACTGAGCACACATCAATCATCACAGATAAATAGTAAAAACTACCAGAAGAGTTTGAAGCCACACTGTAAACAGAGAAATCAAAATTGTTAGAAATAAATTCAGAAGCACTGGTAGAAGTTTTATCAGAATCTGACCATAATTTGCTGCATTTTGCGTTTTTGAACAGCAAGCCAACGCCAGATATCCAATTTTACCGAAACTTTAGCATTTACAGTTTTTGTATTTGCAATCACTGGAATCGTGATTTATCCAATCACAAGGCTTACGGGACTTTCTACCTTTGCTTGCCTCTGTTGCCTTTTAAGCAGCCGCCTCTATAAATGTTTTTGCATTTTCGCGTACACTGTTGTTGTGTTCTCGCCTTTGTCCGTTATTCCTCAAACAGTTTACAAAATTGACACTGTCGACTGTGCCCTTCGTCGTTATCTTAGTTTCCATTATCATAGCTTTCCTCAATGCACTACATAAGGTTAGGTTCTCGTCTTCTTTGCAAATCCGTTCGAAAATTGAATTTGGATGAATCATGACGATTTGATTTAAATCAAATGCTTCCAAGCCGTCACCAAACTTACAATTTAATTCAAGTTGCTTCACACGAGGGTAGCACTCCGCTATCGTCTCTGTGTCACCCTTTACCCCAGACTGACATTTTTTGCACACACGAAACACAATTGTTGGTGGTGTATAATGCATGCTTAACATATCACAAAGCTCCTTGTATGCCTTTGAAGCTGGGGAATCGGGGTTGCACAAACAAGGCAATACGGAATACGCCGCCGCGCCAACCGCCTTTAGTAAAGTTGCTTTCATAGCATTGTCATTGATCCAATTAATTTCACAAAAGTGAATTTCCTACTTTTCCTTCCACATCAAGAAGGTCGCATTAGTAGGCAAAAACTCTGGAATATTTCTCACTTGACAAATTGCAGGTGCTGTAACTGTCATGATTTTTTTGTATTATTTTCCCCGTCGCCCAATTAAATGTAGTTACCATGAAAATCTTAACACTTCGAAAGGCACTATTTACGTACTATGCCTGATCAACGTCTCTGAAGAAAACATCGTACGCGAACTGGCTCCTCAAGGTGTCCCTTCTGTATACAAATACACTAAAATGATTGACGGAAAGGCTAAACCCAGTGGTGTAATACTGGTTAACTTTAACCTTTACTCCCTGCCGAGTATTTAAACATCTCCTGGTACAAAGTTAAAGTAGGACATTACTATTCCAGCCCCATGCGATGTTAAAAAGATCAACGATTAGGTCATACAGCTTAACGCTGCAACAAGGATCCTATCAACGAGAATTGCAATCTCTCACCCCATCTTCCTGCCATGTGCTCCCTCACCCATTGCGCCAACTGCCAGCAGGAACATCCAGGTTTACCCAACAAATACTCTATGTTACAGAAAGCAAAAGAAATGTATATTAAAAGAAGCCAAACAAATATTCAAACCCCAGTAACCATCCCTAACCTCACTAAACTCGTATGCCGCCACAGTAAAGCTAAACATACATAATGAAAGCAACTCTCAAAAAGAAACTCAAAACGAAAAAAGCATATGCATCCACCAATAGTACAAAAGAACAAGATTCTCTCAATCTCACAAGACTTTACCTATCGCCAAAACAACTGCGGCAAACACCAACACCACTAATAACACCAACATTACTTTCACACACGAACACAAAACAAAAGAAAATACGGTAATTACCCCTTTTTTACCCTTCGAACAACCAAATCCCACAAAAACCTCTTCTAACCCGAACTTATTTACCCACCATCTTCTCCGCGGTTCCTTTACGGACAGCAGCAAAGATGATAAAATGACTTAATTCCAGGACTATTTTTCCCTTCCCCCCAACACATGTCTTCGTCTAGTGCGCAGTGACTAGTCTTATCGCAGATCTACAAGTTCTTATCAAAGAACACAACCCATTAATATTCCCTATACAGGAAACACTAATTCGCATAAATAGTCATGTAATCCTCACAAATTTCTACGACAGTTATTTTTATTACTTACCACAAAACACCACCAATAAACAAGGTATAGCCATTATGGTAAAAAAAAGAAACTATCCACATAAAATTATTCAACTGCAACCCCCGATCGCGACATTAGCTGTCGAATTAAACATCGGATTTAGAGTCACTATAATTAACATTTACATTCTACCTGATGAACACTTCACTGAAGGTGATTTGAGAAACATCAGCAGTCAATCACACATCTAAATAATTATATAAGGAGACTTTAATGCCTGGAGTCCCATGAGGGGCTTAGCTGAAACAAATCCTAGGGGCAAAATTATTGAAAATGTACTTATTTCAGAAAATTTTAGCATACTAAATGACGGTAAACCACCCCATTCCCTACGCACCATTCATTTACCCATGTTGATCTTAAAATATGCTCAACATCTATTTTTCCCCTAATTCATACGAACACTTTAAATAGCCTCCATAGTAGTGACCACTATCCAATTAAATCATCAATAACTCAACATAAATTCTAAAAAATCCCCATGAATTAAATTGGTACCCTTGTGGAATTAAGGTTAGCCGTCCTACGGTCCAAAAACAAAGCGCATGACATTTCTACAAATGAGTACAAAATTTACCCAACCTTGTAACATACGAAAAATATACAGGGCATTACATTTACATTACAGCTTGGGCGAATTCTCCATTTCCGCAAACACTCTAGGGTTTTATTTAGGTTTTTTTGTAGAGTGGATGTTGCTGAATTTATGCTTTTATGGCCGGATAGAAGAATGGTGTCATCTGCAAACGTAGCTATCATTGTAGGGTCCTGGGTTAGTTGAGGTAGGTCGGCGGTGAAAATAGTGTAGAGGAGTGGCCCAAGAACGCTTCCTTGGAGAACTCCTGTGCTTACCGGGCGTAGTGTAGAGTATTCGTTTTATACTTAACATAAAAGTATCTGCCTTCTATATAGCTTGGCAGAATTTGAGTCACATTGGTCAAGAAAATCGAGTGGATCTTATGTATTAGGCCTGGGTGCCAAACTTTATCAAAGGCTTTCTCGACATCTAGGAATAGTCCAATACAGAATTTGTTGTCATCTATATCGTTAAGTATACCACAACATAATTCATGGCGTAAGCCACAAATTACGCCATGAATTATTACGTCGGAATCCAAAATGGTGGTCGGATATTATTTGATTACGTGATTTGATATGATGTCTTTGTCTTAATACCGCGTTAAATAGATTTCGTATGTAGTCCATTTATTTTGTTGTAGCCTGGGGCTTTGTTATGTTTAATGTCGTATTTTATAGTTGCAATTATTTCTATCGTAGCGATCTTCTTTAGTGCTACTGTTGAATATTTTTTCAGTTCCTTGGTCGCTTTGTTGTAGTTTTTTTAGCAGATGGGGCTCTGATTGTTTGTTAAATTTTCTTAAGTTTTCTCTTTCTGTTGATAAGCCGTCGGAGAGAAGGCAGAGTGAAAGCATTGCGCTCTGTGCTCGTATGTGTAGGAGTCGACTGTAGTGCAGCTTTCTCGATTACATCATTGAAGAGAATCACTGCTGATTCTATGTCGCTATTAGTTGTAATTGAAATATTTAGCGGCAGCGATCGCTTAATATAGTCCCTGTAAGTTTCCCAGTGTGATGATTGTATAACTTGTTGATTTTACGTTCACCTAATACGTTGTTTTGGTAGTCAAGTTGGATCGGAGTATGGTCTGAAGATAAATCTAGTCTTGATTATATTACGAGCTTTCATATATATCAATATTTTTAATTATATAGAAATCGATGAGGTCGGGTATTTTTTTTTTGTCAGTAGGCCAAAAGGTTGGTTCGCCGGTGCTTAAGGGTGTTGCTTTTACTGTGTATATAGCCCTCAGTAGGTCTCTACCTTTTTTTGTTTGACATTCTAGAGCCCCAAGCCGTGTTTTTTGCGTTAAAGTCTCCACCGACAATAAAGCGTGGTTCAAGTGTTTGCAGGAAGTCATTATATTCTGTCAAAGTGATCTTGTGTTTAGGTAAACTATAGGCAGCTGCTATAGTTAGCGATCCCAAAGAATCCGTGATTTGTATATTAGTTGATTGTATGTGCTCAAAATGATCATTTTTGAGTTCTATATGTTTAAGAGTGTTTTTAATAATAACCGCTGTGTCTCCGTGGCCCGTTCCATCAGGGTTATTTGTAGTATAAGTAACGGTGTAGTATAAGTAAGGTGCATTTCAGATATTAGGGCGATGTCATTTTGGTTGTTTAAGAATGTCTTAAATTCGAGTTTATTGATTCCATTGGCATTCCATGCAATTATTCGTAGTTTATCGTCCATTTTTGTTGCCGAGTTTTGTCAATAGTACTGTCATGATTTTCATCATGTTACTGCTGCGCTAGTTGTTTTATTATGTGTTTTATTTCCGCCATATCGTTTGAAAATTTAATCTTATTTTCTGGGTTTTTATTGGTCTCGTTTTTGTTGGGTTCGTTTTAGTTGTCCTTCTCATCCTTTTGTTGAGGTCGTACCTGCTTTGTAGGGTTTCTATAGTTACTTACTGCTGTTTGGGCGTACGTTAATCCAATTTTAATTTTGTTTGATGCTTCTGCCTGATAGTCATCTTTTTTAACGTCTTTCTCTCTTAGGTAGGGAAATCTTTTAATTTTTAGGTGTTTGTATACTTCACATCCCTTATAGTTAGATGTGTGTGTGCCGCCACAAAGAGCGCATTTAATTTGATCTGCACTTATTAATTTACAGTCTATAGTCTTGTGCATGCCGGCGCATTTGACACAAATCAGGTGTTTGATGCAGAAATTTCTTGTATGACCATATTTTTGGCAGTTTGAGCACTGAGCTACCGTGCTTTTGCGGTGTGGTGGCTCAAATATGATTTTGGTGCGGAGAAGGGTGGTGATGTTGTATATTTCTCTATTATTCGCCTTAGCTTTTAATTCGATGAAAAATAGCGGCAATGGTTTTTTGTCAGTTTTTGTTGTACGTAGTTCCGCCAGTTCATTCTTTAGTTCGTTAAGATCAGTGGCGTAGTGCATATTCCTTAGAACTGTCTTGAATCCCCTCTCCTCTTTGGGCGTAGTGGTGTAGTATTTAGTATGGTTATCTCTAAGCATTTTAACCACCGCCAAGTAGTCCGACGAGTCGTTTGTCTGTATGCGTACTTCGTTGTTTTTAGGTGTTTTTAATATGTAGTTTTGTTGTATTGTGTTTTTCAGAGCTTTGCTTAGCACGTTAATTTGTTCTACGTCCTGTACCTATATTGGTGGTGGTTTGTTAATTTTAGTAGATGGCCGAGATAGATTTGGCGCATTAGAAGTTGCTTCTGTACCACTGTCGTTTTCAGTCGTTTCGTCTTGTGAGAGAAGTTCGAACCTATTTTTATTTGGCGCGCTCAGCCAGTACTTTTGCAGTGTTGTTTGTGTTGTCGTTTGTGTTTTGCTCCTAATTTTTTTACTATTGTTATTTTGTTCGGAAGTTTTGTTGGGAGAGAGCTTACTACGGTTACGTTTTATTTTTGTCTCTTGTGGGTATTGATTGGTTGAATTTGGTACTTGCGTGTTTGATGTTGTTTCTCTTATCAATGATGTTGCTGAAGAAAGGAGAAAACTGGCATTTTAGCAGAGAAAATTGACGTGGTCGTTGTTGTGATGAGTGAGATAGCAGCTGATGTCTGCGTTGTGGTTTGGTGTTGGTTGAAAACAGGAGAGTGGCATCATTGTTTTATTTATACATTTATGTTCATGTTGTTGATTATTTTGCTTTTATTTAACTTTTTGTTTAGTTAAATTCGGAGTGCGAGAGCAGACGATCAATCGACTTAACACTTCACTTGCTCCGAATCCAATCACACATACTTAGTCTAACATATATAAATACACATCCATCTCCTCTTGCCAAAGTAATAGAATACAATGTTTTAGATATTGAATTAGAAATTGCCATTTCCACCACGAAAGGAAAATCACCAGGCTTTGATAAAATCTCATACAAAATGTTGAAATACCTATCACAGTCACTTAAAATACGCCTACTGTTTTTGTATAACAATGTATTTAATGAATGAATGTATCCAGAAGCTTGGAAATTTGCTATCACTGTTCCAATACCAAACAAAAAACTAAACAAATTAACAACTGAAATATCAGGTTACTGTCCTGTATCACTGCTATCGTGCCCAGGCAAAATACTAGAAAAAATCATCTCCAAAAGAATAATTTGGTTTGGCCTTCGAAAAAACCTCCTAACCACAAATCAGTTTGGGTTTAATAAGGGGCATGGTACGATTGATGCTCTCAATTTAACACTTCTGATCTGTGACACTATCATAAAATAATAACGTATAAATGCTCAATTTAGATTTCGGGAAGCATGTGATAGAGTATAACTTTATCAAAGCATTCCTAACTCACAGAAAATTTCAAGTAAAGGTAAACAATAGATATTATCATATTGCCTATCTACACAACGGAAATTCAAAAATGAAAAATCTCTGTAAATAATAATTTTCGAAACATTTTATCCGACACTACTACATGGCCCCAAATATTTGGCGCCAATTTAAAAAAAAAACCTATCAATATATATTAAAAATACGAGCTCACTCTAAATCCTAGGCATTATATTCGACGTAAGACTAACTTTTAAGCAACATTGTACACACCAAAGATATTGAATAGCCTCCAGACTAAATATCATTAAAATTCTAGCATCCATGTACATATATTCTAATATATATATATTCTAATCAATGCAACGAAATCTCTCATACTCTCATTGATCAGGGGCTCTGTTTTTATGAACAAGCATGCAATAGTAATATTAAAATATTGCTAGCCCCCTACCACCCTGCTATCCGATTTAGCTTGCTAGCCGCGCCTATAACGCCCATCAAATATATGCTAGTAGAAGCGGGTCTACCAAGTATCCAGTATCCATATGCATTCAACTTTCGAATCTACGGCTCTTTCCTAGACTACTTTTGGGTTGTAAGCGAATTATTTACAACACAATCAAGTCTGCTTGCACCTACAAACGCACCTCAAAAAATTGCTCGACGATTATGAAATGTATCACATCAGCCATACCACTTTTTTCAGGGGTGCATCCGCAGTACATAGCTAAGCAATGATCTTGCATAAGTAGGCCATCGATTGAAGTAACCGATCATACCGCATGTCAGACATAGATATTACTTCAAGACCCTCTTCAACCAAAAAAATTTATCTCCATCAACACAGATAGCCTCTTACCCACCCTCCAACCAAGCATTAATAATAGAATATAAAATTAGGCTAATAGAACTAAATTCCGCCCTTAGGAGCTTGAAAGGAAAAACACCCGGACTAGACAGAATACTACAACAACATATTTCGATCACAATGACTTCCACAATTCTCAATCTATGCGATACAATTTTTAGCAGCAATATTCCCAAATCATTCGCAAGTGCACTGTCAAGTCGACTAGTCGTCTCCTTTCGCTTTCCGAATTTAACAACACAATAAACTAAATCAAGAGACAAGATAATCAATTGTTCTTATCTCAAAATGCCTGTTGAACGCAGTCCCCCGGCTGCGGGCAGCACGCAAAAACAAAATCATCCATCAAGGAACAGCATGAGCGTACCCCACGCTCAAACAGCTGTCCGCATAAGTAACAACAACGAATACCTTGGCACATCAACAAGCGGTTCAAACAACAGCATCAACATCAGTGACTCACACCAAGCCTCACTTCCCGTTAATTTCGAGAGAGCGCGTTCTTGCTCTCCCGCAATGCATCAAACAGCTACACACTCCCAAAGAGAAAACAATAACGGATCATCAATCCAAACAAACGCAGCCTCTCGCTCTACCACTCAACTAACTGTCAGCTGTTCCATGGCAGCAGGTAATATGCAGCCTCTGCCGTGGAGTGCACAATGCGCTTCACCAACGACGCCACTCTCCTCGTTCCAACCAACAACAACAACAACCACCACAACGCAGACATCAGCTGCTAACTCACTAATTACAACAACCACCACGTCATCTTTCTCAGCTACAATGCCAATTTGCTCCCTCTCTTCGGCAACAACATTGATCAGAGAAAAGACATCAAACACGCAAGTACAAACTTCAACCAAACAAAACCCACAAGAGTCAAAAATAAAACGCAACCGTAGTAAGCTCTCTCCCAACAACACTTCCGAACAAAATAGCAATAGTAAAAAAAGTAGGACAAAAACTCAAACACAAACGACAACACAAACAACACTCCAAAAGTACTGGCTGAGCGCGCCTAACACTAATAACAGGTTCGAACTCCTCTCACAAGACGAAACGGCTGAAGACGGCAGTGGTACAGAAGCAAATTCTAATCCGCCAAATCAACCTCGACCACCTACTAAAATACACAAGCCACCACCAATATACGTACAGGACGTAGAACAAATTAACGTACTAAACAAAGCTCTGAAAAACATAATACAACAAAACTGCATTTTAAAAACACTTAAAAACAACGAAGTATGCGTACAGACAAATGACTCGTCGAACTACTCGGCGGTGGTTAAGATGCTCAGGGAAAACAAAACAAAATACTACACCTTTAAGCCGAAAGAGGAGCGGGGATTCAAAACAGTACTTAGGAATATGCACTACGCCACTGACCTTGACGAACTTAAGAACGAGCTATCGGAACTAGGCCACGACGTTATTAATATACACAACGTACAACAAAAACTGACAAAGAAACCACTGCCGCTATTTTTCATTGAACTAAAAGCCAAAGCAAATAATAGAGAAATCTTTAATATTACAACACTACTATGTACCAAAGTCATATTTGAGCCACCACACCACAAACGAACGGTAGCTCAGTGCTCAAACTGCCAAAAATATGGTCATACAAGAAATTTCTGCACCAAAGACCCGATTTGTGTGAAATGCGCTGGCAAGCACAAAACTATTGACTGCAAACTAATAAGTGCAGATCAAATTAAATGCGCTCTTTGTGGCGGCTCACACACAGCCAACTATAAGGGATGTGACGTATACAAACATCTAAAAATTAAAAGATTTCCCTCACTAAAAGAGAAAGACGATAAAAAAGATGACCATCAGGTAGTAGAACAGACATCAAACAAAGTCAAAATTGGAATAACGTACGCCCAAACAGCAGCCAGTAACCGTAGAAACCCCACAAATCAGTTACAACCTCAACAAAAAGATGAGGAACACAACAAAAACGAAAGCAACAAAAACGAATCCAACAAAAACGAGACTAGTGAAAACACAGAAAAAAGGACTGAATTTTCAAAAGATTTAGCGGAAATAAAAGATATAATAAAACAACTAGCGCAACAAATGAGTAATATGATTAACATCATAACAGTACTATTGACAAAACTCGACAACAAGAATGGACACTAAAATAAAAATTTTAACTTGGAATGCAAACGGATTAAAAAATCACCTCAATGAACTACAGCTTCTCCTACACAACAACTACATTGACATTGCTTTGATATCGGAAACACACTATACAAGTAGCCAGCACATGAACATAAGTGGATACAAGATGTACCACACATGCCATCCCGACGGTACAGGACACGGTGGGACTGCTATCATTATTAAACAAAACATTAAACATAACGTACTGCTTCCATTCCAAGAAACCTATATCCAGTCGACAAGCATACAAATCTTGGACTCATCCGGACCACTAAGAATAACAGCCGTGTACAGCCCACCAAAGCACAATATCTCGCAGTCGCAATACCTTGACTTCTTAAAAACTCTCGGACACCGTTTTATAGCTGCAGGCGACTACAATGCGAAGCATACAGACTGGGGCTCCAGAATATCAAACAAGAAAGGTAAAAACCTACAGGGTGCACTGCTGTTAGCAAAAGCTAAACATCTTAGTACTGGCGAACCCACGTATTGGCCAACAGACAAAAATAAAAAGCCAGACCTCATTGACTTTTATATACTCAAAGACATAGACTTAAATAAATGTGTCGTAACATCAAGACTGGAACTATCGTCAGACCATACACCTATACTACTCGAACTTAATTCAACTGAAGTGAACACAACCAAGTCCAAACTATGGCACAACAACAAAACTGACTGGGATACCTATCGAGACTACATTAACACAAACTTAAATACAAGCATTCCACTGAGATCACCCGACAACGTAGAATCAGCTATAGTCCAACTAAACGATACCATTGAGAAGGCAGTATTGCAAGCAACTCCGGACAAGATAATACACCATGCAAAGCGATACACACCCCCTGCGCTTCGCAAATTGATATGCACAAAACGAAAACTAAAAAAAGCATGGACCATTTGCAGATCCCCCGATGCGAAAAATAAATATAACAAGGCAACTAAAGAAATTAAGAAATATCTCCAAAATCAGAAAAATTATGAAATCACGAAGTATTTACAGAGGCTAACTCCGACAAGCTTTACCGACTACTCCCTGTGGAAAGCTACAAAAAAACTGACAAATAAAACAATACACCAGGCACCTATAAAAATGGACAATGGATCATGGGCAGTAACGAACCTAGACAAGGCGACAGTTCTAGCGAATTATTATGAAAAAATATTTGCTGATGAAACTATCAACGAAGATGACTGTCATATAAACTCGACAGTCACTCCCCAGCCAACTCGCCTAAAAAAAATATGCACAAATGAAGTACTCAAATGTATACAGCACGACATAAAGCCCAAAAAAGCACCCGGGTATGACAAAATTGACGGAAAACTTTTAAGGGAGCTACCACTTCAAGCAGTGGTATACATACGCAATATTTTCAACGCGATAATTCGACTAAATTACTTTCCTAAAGTATGGAAAGTGGCTGAAGTCATTGCAATTCCAAAACGTAAAGACGTATATAATCCAGCATCATATAGACCAATTAGCTTACTTCCACTGCTGTCAAGAATATTCGAGAAGCTCCTGTGACAGCGACTGTTACCTATTATAGAACGCAAACATATAATACCTGACCACCAATTTGGCTTTCGACGAAAACACTCGACCATACAACAAATCCATCGTGTGACTCATAAAATTTTAAACGATCTTGACAACAAAAAGTTCTGTATAGGAGTTTTTCTAGATGTAGAAAAGGCATTCGACAAAGTTTGGCACAAAGGACTAATCAGAAAATTGCGCAATATATTCCCGCATAACGTACTACAGATATTAGTACACTATATCACAGAAAGACATTTTTTCGTTAAGTACTCAGATGAATATTCCACATTAAGAAAAATCAAAACAGGCGTACCACAAGGAAGTGTACTAGGACCGTTATTATACACTATCTTTACAGCGGACATACCAACACCAAATGACGACGCTTCAATGATAGCCACATTTGCTGATGACACTATAATACTTAGCGCACATAGACAAGTAAACATAGCAACATCCAAACTACAACAGCATCTGGATACTACCCTAAGGTGGTTTGAAAAGTGGCAAATAAAAGTAAATAATACCAAAACAGTACATGTTATATATACAACTAAAACTAAATTCACACCACCTCGTATAACGATTGACGGAGCTGACATAAAAATTGAAAATGTAGTCAAATACCTAGGATTATATATTGACAACAAACTCAACTGGAAATACCATATACTTAAAAAACGGGATCAAATCAAGCTGAGGATTAGTCAATTATATTGGCTGCTCAAATCAAAGTTAACATTAGAAAACAAAATACTGATCTACAAAGCCATTATAAGACCAATCTGGACGTACGGAGCACAAATCTAGGGAACGGCCAAAAAATCAAATACAGACATAATACAAAGACAACAATCAAAAATAATTCGCATGATCACCAAGGCTGGGTGGTATATAACTAACAATGATCTGCATCGTGATCTTAATATTCCAACAGTAACAGAGGAGATTTCAAAAATAAGTCGTATCTACCAGACCAAGCTTACCAAACACCCAAATGTTGGTGTCAATCTACTACCAATACAGGAACTACAATGCAGACGCAGGTTACAGAGGACAAGGCCAGTGGATCTGGTTGAATAAATTCGAAATTATATATATATATATCTCAATACCACTTTTTTTCTTTGCTTTTGTTTAATGTATAATGCTCTATAATTGTATTAATTTAATTTAAATGTATATTATTTTTGTTACTATTTTGATTTTTTCCCCTACATCCTTACAAAAATAAAAAACTTTTGTGATCTGCTCACATAAATTAGTTACAACCCAGAAATAACTTTTAAACCATGTACTAATAGTCTTAATAAAAAATAAAGACATATGTACACGACATATGGGAAATAAAAAAAAAAAAAGAAAAAGATAGCGGCAGCTGTGAGAATTAATTACCTCCACAACAGTTGGCACGGCAAGATCCCTGTGCAGCGTGGTGTTTCGGACGTACCAAGGGGCGCCCGTAAATCTTCTAAGAGCCTTGCTCTGACACGCCTGCACTCTTCTGATGTTGTAGGCAGTGGTAGTGCCCCAAATTTGTATAGCGTAGTGCCAAGCAGGTGCCACTACTTGCAGATAGATGAGCCTTTTATTAGTTAAAGATAACTTATTCGATGGGCGGAGGAGCCACTCAAGTTTCTTCAGCTTTTGGTAGCAGCGAGCTGTAACTACCTTAATATATGCACGCCAGGTAAGACGCTTATCCAGGATTAGACCGAGATACCGGATTTGCTCCATTTGCGGAATGATGCTTGTGTTGTAAGTCACAACCGGGACACCGGCTCTCATGTGCCTGATGGTGAAAATTTTGTCTCTTACCGCCACAGAGGAGGTTCGTCGTTGAAGAAAGCTTCTCATTAGTACAAACTGTTTGCCAGGCAGGAGTAGTTTTAATTTATGCAGAAGTCCATCTATCCATACCCTATCGAATGCTTGTATGTCGTCTACGAAGACTGCAGAGGAATACTGTTTCGTCTCAAACGCAGTAAGTATGTGATTAACGACTCGATGCAGTTGTTCGGGAGTGCCATGCTGCGATCTAAATCCAAATTGGTGATTAGCTTCTTGAACACCGCGTACTGCCAATAATCTGATCAAAAATATTCTTTCAAAAATTTTGGAAAAAGTTGGAAGCAGGCTTATGGGCCTATATGATGTGACAAGGTTCTCCGGAGTACCAGGTTTAGGTATAATGGATATCGTTGCACACTTCCACTGTGTGGGAAAATGGCAGATCCTCAGCATGCTGTTGAACAGCAACGTCAGGAACACCACTATCTTCCGAGGGATATTGATTTTAATACTGAACTGGTTGGAGACTTTGGCAGTTGTAAAATCGATACAACATTTTCGTCATTATTTGTTAGAGAACAATTTTGTCGTGTTTACTGATTGTAATTCTTTAAAGTCATCAAAGCCAAGGGAAGATTTAACCCCAACGGTACAACGTTGGTGGTCTTATCTACAATTCTTACACTTTGATATTCAATACAGAGAAGGAAGGCGAATGGTTCACGGTGACTTTTTATCGAGAAATCGTCTAACATCAAAACATATTCCAGCATATCATAAAGTTGCAGAAAAGCGAGTTAATTTTACTGAAATTTAGCTGGTTCAGAAGTCAGGGAGGTTGAAACTAGACGAACAGAATATCCGATATATTGATTATTGGGTTAGCTAGCCGAGCTTTGACAACCGTTGTGACTGCACTTCTGTGTGCCTCTGTCTCTTTCGCACCTGCATTCAGAGGTGCAGTCATAGCAGTGGTCAAAGCTCTTTTTACGCTTTCACCTATGCCTTTACTGTACAAAGCCAAAGCTATCGTGACAGCTGAGAAGAGCACATGTAAGAGTGGAAAATAACACAATTTTTATAGAAATTTAATAACTTGTAAAATAAAGATTTCATAATGCATAACCAATTTACACAGTGAATTTAAATTAAATTGGCGGTTCGAAATACGCTCCGCAAGTGAAGATAATAGGCGTGGTCAAACGCCGCAACAAAGTGAAATATTGGCTCTACATGCGCACATTGGAATCTGCGCATCCCGCTAAAGTGTTCGTAATCGAAAATAGTGTGTGATTGGTGCACTGAAAATAAAAATTAATTAAAATTTGTCGTTCCGTGCTAAAATTTAATTGTGCAAGTGGAAGTTATGGAAGGTGAAGACCAGCGTGAGATCGGGGAAATGACAACGAACCGTAACCAGCATGGTGGAGGAACTGTAAGTTCGCTCGTAACGGCATGGTCAACGGGACAAAGCAACGAGTCGCCGTTGACCGTTAGGAGTCAGGCAGTTGACCTCATGGCTGAAAAACGGGATGTTACCGGTTCATGCCCCCCCTCAGTGAGGTGCGGATTTAGCAACTAGGAAAATCTCATTCGACTTCAGAAGTGTCTCAAGGGTCAGGCGTTGGACGCCGTACGTGGCAAACTGATGGTTCCCGCAACAGTTCCGTATGCGATTGGCACTTTGAGGATACTGTGTGGACGACCAGGTATGGTGTATGTGTCTTTGCAACGGAAACTGAAAGAAGAACCACGTATATGATCAAACAACTTGGACTAAGGTATTCGATTAGCGCTAGCCGTTCAAAATTATTGCGATACGTTGTCAGCCATTGGGTTCAATGAATATTTGAACGACCCAACTCTGTTGAACGAGTTGGTAGCTAAGATGCCGTGCGACTTGAATTTGGAATGGGGACGTCATCGATTAACGTCGGGTCACATGGTCACACCATACGATTCGACAACTGCCGACAGTGGTAAGAAAATAATTGGGACGTCAAGGGATAGAGTACTTATACATAACGTGGTGCCCAAGCACGAGAATGGTCAATCTGAGCCCCGCCCACAGGAACCAGAGAGCTACTCGTGTCCCAAAAGTGAAGACAACCACCACTTGTCAGACTGTTGTGGCTTCAAGGAAATGAGAGTCAACCAGCGTTGGGAGTTCGTAAAAGAAAAGCGTCTTTGTTTCGGCTGCTTCGTGCGGCAAAACATGCGACATTGTAAAACGAAGAAGCGATGCGACGTCGACGGTTGTAAAGCATAGCAAAACTGTTTACTGCATGTGAATTCCGGTGAAGTTGATGGGCCATTCCAGTGGAGCAGCGTTAACAATCGTTAAAAAACGAATGAGAGCGCAGTAATGTTCCACAGCAAGGAATCTGTGAAGGCATTGTTTCGCTATGTTCCCGTTACTTTGCATAGTAAGACGCGTATAGTCCATACATATGCCTTTATCGACGAAGGCGCTGGGTATACATTAATGGAAGAAAGCCTGACGGATGATCTCCAACTCGACGGTCCGAAGGATGATCTGTGTTTAAGGTGGACTGGCGAAGTAACACAAACAGAACGGGACTCTAAATCTGTTTGCGTGAACATATCTGATAGGTATACGTACAGTAGCTCGATTGGACCTGCCCCTTCAATCATCTGATGAAAAGATGATAAAAGTCCACAGTCATTTGCAGTGCATTCAAATTCAGCCATACACCAACGCGAGGGCTAGAATTATTATTGGACTGGACAACATCGAAGTGAGCGTTCCACTGGAAGTGCGTGAAACTCACGCAGATGATATTATCGCCGCGCGTTGCAAACTGGGATGGTTAGTATATGGGCGACACAGCATCGAAACTCGGGTATTACAAATTTTTCAATGCAACGATACAAATTATCTACGCCAGCTGGACCAGTCCATGAGAGATTATTTCTCATTACAATCCGTTGGTGTCAACTTATCACAAAAACCATTTCGATCAAAGGAAGATGAGTGCGCAATACAAATCATGGAGGTGACTACGAGTTACATTTCGACGGCAAAATGTTGGCAGACCGGACTATTGTGGATATTTGATGAAGTTGTGTTACTCGATTCTTACATAATGGCACTAAAGCGTTTGAAATGCCTTGAAAGGAAAATGACGACAGATGCTGACTTAAAGACCTTTATGATCCTGACAATACAAAGCTACAAGGAGAAGTGATATTACAGAAACTAGAAGAAACTGATCTTGCACATAACAAAAATTCGTGGTACCTACCCATCTTTACAGTCAACAACCCAAATAAGAAGAAGACGCGTCTCGTTTGGGATGCCAAGGTAGATGGTCTGTCGCTGAATGATGTCCTTTTAAAGGCCCCGATGTACATGCTTCGCTTATAGGAGTGCTAATACGGGTTCAGGAATGTCCTGAAGCTGTGGCTGGCGATATACGGGAAATGTTTCACCAAGTCCGAGTGCACTCTGAAGATCAAGTAGCCCAAAAATTCTTATGGCGCGACAGCGATTCAACCCGGACACCAGAAACATATGTGATGCAAGTCATGACCATTGGAGCATCCTCTTCACCGGCCCTGGCGAACTACATGAGGAACCGCAACGCGAAGCGATTCAGTAAGCAGTATCCGGAGGCCGTCAACGCAACTCAGAAGATGAAATGATTTAACTGGCGACCATCTTGAAAAAAATTCATGCTGAAGGCGGATTTGATATACGGAAATGGTCATCAAATTCAGTTCGCGTGATGTTGGCCTTGGAAGACGTAGACAGTTCGCCGACGAAGCACATCGCAGCATCCGGAGATTCCCAAGAAAAAGTCCTAGGCATGTGGTGGTTGCCTGAAAAAGATTTGCTGACTTATGTTGTAAAGCCTTTGCAGGCATCGACTAAGTATCATTATGTAAGTACTAAGTATCATTATGTAAATTTTTGACCCACTAAGGCTTTTTGGATTCTTCATAGGACGCGCAAAGATAATTTTGCAGAATATCTGGCGGACCGGCATATTCTGTGACGAGCCTCTCAAGGAAACAGACGAAGCTGATTGGAGGAGCTGGTTCAAGCATGTACCGAAATTAAATGATATAACATTTCCGAGAGCAATGTCGTTAGTAAGCTGTGTTGAAAAGTTGCCACTTCGTGGACGCCAGCATCAACGCTGCTCTAATTTTTTTGCGCAGAGAACCTAATGGTGAAGATCGTTGGTCATTGGTAGCGGCGAAAATTCGCGTCACTCCATTGAAACCCATATTTTTATTTTTATTTTTTTATTTTTACATCGACTTAGTAGGTACGCAATGACCACACACTGATCTCACATGGGGCAGGCCCAGGTGGCATCAAAATTCACCCAGTCACATAGACTGGGCTCAGCTGGTCTTAATTGCTAATATCTTTGGTGATCCTGCGATACCAAAGCTAATGTCTACGTAATAAATATTTGGCTACAGACAAAAACATCATCAGCCATTAACATAATCAGCATGCAAGATTAAACTAAAGATAATATTAAATTTAGAATTCAATACCTACAATAACATATCTATTTAATCAAGGACGAAATTTAGGTTACAAGTATAGAAATAAGTTATGCATTAATTCAATGATGCCAACAATTTAGTTTTTATAACATAAGAAGAGGTGGGAGGAGCAACACACGCAAAGTGGGTATTAAAAGATTTGCATAAGACATAGAATGGATCATGTTGCAAATAAGAAGCTCTACAAAAGGGAAGAATAATAAGAGAATAGTTTCTAGTTGGACGTGCTGGTACACTAAAGTTAATCTTTCTAAGTAAGAAAGGTGAGTTAATACTACCATAAATGAGGTTATACATAAAAGTTACACCAATGACCGTTCTACGACTAGACAAGGTAGGGAGGTTGATCAATTTGAGACGACACCGATAAGATGGTAGGCAAGCATTAGGATCCCAGTGCAAGTTTTTGAGAGCAAAAAGTAGAAATTGCTTTTGCACCGACTCAATATACATCTGATATTGAGGATCCCAGACACAAGACGCATACTCCAGAATAGGTCTTACTAGTGAAGTGTATAGTACTTTGGTAGTATACGGATCATCAAATTCCTTCGACCAGCGTTTAATATAGCCAAGGATACCTCTAGCTTTAGAGACCGAAGTGGAAATGTGGGTACCGAAATGCAACTTCGAGTCCATCAAAATACCAAGGGCGTTAAACTGGGAAATACGATCTAAACTATTTGAGTCAATGTAATAAGAATTTGAAATAAGGGCTCCGCGAGAAAAGGACATAACTTTGCATTTATTGGTATTGAGGATTAAATAGTTTTTGGAACACCAATGAGATAAAGAGTCAATGTCACTCTGAAGGAAAATCCCGTGAGAAGGGTTATTAAGATCATTAATAAATATGTTGAAAAGCAAAGGCCCCAAATGACTGCCTTGGGGAAAGGCGCGAATGGAGTTGATGGTTGCTGTCCTTGGGCTTCGTCTGGCGAAGTGTGTCGAGTCCGAGCTCACTGTTCACATCGATCGACGTCTTTTTTGGACTGACTCGATGGATGTACTTTGTTGGATCTGGAGTGATGCCCGAAAATTTCAACAATTCGTCTCGTTGCGTATTGGAGAAATACTTGAAGGATCCGATGTGTAAAGTTGGCGCTGGGTGCCCACGGCATTCACGACGAGATCATCGCCATAAAAGCCGGAGGAGGAGTAAGAAATCGTAAAAGCCTATTGTACAAGTGTTCTCTCATTTTAGATGATTTGGGCGTTCTCCGCATCAAAGGATGAATCGACGCAATAGAATGCATCGAAGACGACGTGAAGCGCCCCACAATTTTACCAAGACGACACCGCGTAACGTATTTGATAGCCGAATCATATCACAGACTATAGCATCATCTGCATAACGAGATCATCGTCAATGAAATGCGTCAGCGTTATTGGGTCAGCGGTCTACGAGCTATGGTGAGGGAATATGCGAAGGCCTGGGTGATATCTCTGCGGAGCGGTTATCGCCTAAGACGCGAGCGTTCACTTATACTGATGTTGATAACGTTGGCCCTATCCAGATAGTCGTAGGTTGCCCCAGCGAGAGGAGGTGGGCCGTACTATTCACATGCCTAACCACACGGGCTGTCCACCTGGAAATTGCAACTTTACTCTCAACTGATTCATTCCTATGCGCGATTAAATCATTTGTAGATCGACGCGGCGTACCATTACAAATGTTTTCAGATAACGGAAGGAACTATCGGGGTGCCAGCCGAATTCAGAAAGACGAGATGCTACGGATATCGACATCAGCAGTAGAGCAGCGATACCCAACGATACAATTCATGTTCAATCTCCCAGCGGCGCCACACATGGGTGGTGCATGGGAGAGTTAGTGCGCTCAACTAAATCAATCATCTTGGAAATCTTGCCAACGAATGGTCTGCGTGAAGAAATGCTTAATTCAAGACCGCTTACGTATGTTCCCCTGGAATCGGTTAATGCTGAGGCACTGACACCACTGCTCGGAAGTTCCACTGGACTGCGTGACCGTGACAGTATAGATCAATCTGTAGTCCAACTAGCTAAAAATTATCGAATTGCTTCGCACCTGACCGATCGCTTCTGGAAGAGGTGGATCCGCGAAGATTTGCCTACGCTGACTAGACGTGCCAAATGGTTTCAGCCGTCGCCCAACCCAGTTGCTGTAAACGATATAGTTATCATCATGGATGACAATAGCAAGCGTAACTCATGGCCCAAAGGCGTGATAATCGAAAAGATGGTCAAGTACGAAGTGCAGTCATACGTACAGCCGACGGGATCATCACGCGCCCATCCGTGAAATTAGCGAAATTGGACATTGAAAGAGGTAATCCACAACGCAGTGGCGCCATTGAATTACGGAGCGGATTATGTTGCGCCGCAAAGTAGTAGTCAGGGAGGGGGGAAAGGAGATGAACAGAATATCCGATATATTGTATATTGGGTTAGCTAGCCGAGCTTTGACAACCACTGTGACTGCACTTCTGTATGACTGCCTCTTTCGCACCTGCATGCAGAGGTGCAGTAATAGCAGTGGTCAAAGCTATCTTTACGCTTTCACCTTTGCATTTAATGTACAAAGCCAAAGCAATAGTAACAGCTGAGGAGAGCACATGTAAGAGTGGAAAATAACACAATTTATATAGAAGTTTAATAACTTCTAAAATAAAGATTTGAGCATAACCAATTTACACAGTGAATTTTAATTAAAATGGAGGCTCGAAATACGCTCCACAACAGAAGATATTAGGCGTGGTCAAACGCCGCAACACTTTTTTATTTAAAATAGGCGGCCTCGAGACGAAATATATATTTCTGTACTTACAACTATATTACAAAAATATATATGTTTTAGCTTATTGCCTAAAGACAAAAGGAAAATAAAATTACAAACCAAAAAATTTTATTTAATTTTGATTTGATTTATTATTTTTACTAAAATTTAAAGATTATTTTTGAGTCATGTCTATGGGGTGTAAGACTTTTGGCCTGCCCACATGTGCGTTCCTACCCAACATACTGCTGCCATTCAAAGCAGCAACTTTCAATCAGCATCGTTCGAGAGTAAAGGCGCAATCTTGTATATTGGCCGTCGAAACGACCTGGTCGATGTTTGAAGGTCGACCACTCTGACCTTGCCAGCCGCTGCTGGAATGGTTCCTGTGAGATTCGCCAACGTCGATTTGTATGGCTGCAAGTTGTCTTCAAGAACCAATACGATTTGACCCACCTTTGCGTTAGGCTTCCAAATCTGGTGCTTCAGGTACGTGACTTGCTGTCATCGAGTTAGTGACGAGATACTGCGGTCCTCTCCAATTTCGTCGGGTACAGCCTTAGTGCTTCGCCAATTAACCGCCACCCACAAGCCGCCGAAGTGTGGAGGGCTAGGTGGAATGAAATTAATGTCGAATGCGGCCTGGCTACAGTAAGTCACTGGTCCCTTGAAGAAGGCGTCTCTGAAAGCCTTCATCTTGTTGTTCGCGCCCAAAAAATTCGAAGCGTTGTCGCAGAAGATGTGCTGGGCCAATTCGTCTCGACTCACAAACCTTCTAAGACACAATAAAAAATTATTTGTGGACAGATCCTATACAACTTCAAGATGTGTCGCCTTTTAGGCGAAAGAAACTAATAAAGCAACGTATGTTTTATACGGCTGCTTTCCTGTGATGCGGTAAGACGAAGAATGGACCATAAAAGTAAATGCTGGTGATGAGCAATGGCGTACGCGCTCGTAAACGGTTAGCTGGAAGATTTCCCATCACTTGACCCCTCAGGCGAGTCTTGTAATGAAAACAATAGACGCAACTCCGAACAACCTTGCGGACCATCTCTCGAGCGTTGATGACCCAAACTTTTTGAAGTAAGAGTGCCAGTAAAACCTTTGGTCCAGCATGAAGATGTATGCGATGCAGGTGCTCCAAGTATAGCTGAGTAAACCTATGTCGTTTGGGTAGTAAATAAGCGGATATTAGCATTAATTAGACGGCTACCTACTCTAATGACTTCTGCCACTTTGTTGCCAACAAGTTTTTGCAAACTCGTTTGAATTGACATACCTAAGCTGATGCAGTGTAGCTCATTGATAAAATGTGTATGCTGGATGTATGCAATGATTCGAATAAAGTTGGATTCCAATTCCTATGCCGGTAGGCGAAGAATTCGCTCAGCTGTGAGCGATCTCTGATTTTGTTCTCTGTTAAACATGCCATATATATGTGAAACGATGCGCAGAACACGCCAGTAGGATTAATTAGCGACGATGATATTTTACATGAGCGTCTTAGTTAAGGTTTCTGTGCACGTCAAATTAGTGGGCCGACGTGCCTATTCGTTTGTGACTGACGATGTTTGAATAATGGAAGTTACAGGCCAATAATTCGACTCTAGAAGCAGGAACGTTGGGCCCTGAAACCAAATCGAAGATGGAAGCTCCATTGCACTACATCCGTGAGATACTATGTCTTCAGGATTTTGGTTCGACGGCACATGTCTCCATTCCATATGGGAAGTGTTCTCTTGCAGCTCACTCACTCTGTTAGCCACAAAAAACTGTTTAGTGTTGAAGCGTTCTTCTTGAGCCAATGAAGAACTATTTTTGAGTCCGTCCAGACGTAGATCCACCTTGAATATGGCTCAACCTTATGCTTGATGGATTGCCATACACGACTAAGTAATGGTGCGGCACAAAGTTCCAACCGAGGTAGCGATTGTGCTCGAATTGGAGCTACCTTTGATTTCGCAACCAATAAATTTACATCTACCCCTTTGTTTGAATGTGCTCGTACGTACAAAGAACAATCATACACCCGCTATGAGGCGCCCGCAAGGCCACACACCTCACATACCGATGAATACGTAGTGCATACGTAGCGAGGGATTTCGATGTTGTGAATGTGATCGAAGTCATTCTGTAATTGAATCCACAATTCCTTTAAGTTGACTGGAAGCGGGTCGTAACCAAGCTGCTGTAGCCATATTTTCTGTATGAGTATTATGCTCCGAACAATGATTGGGCTCGTAAATGCGAGCGACTGCAGACAGCACAGATCGGCTTGTAGGTTGATCCACTGTCCCAAGGACATAGCGGAAAAAAAAAACTTGTCCGATTTCGGTTTCCACGACATGCCCAAAGCTTTTGTGATTTCATCGCTTTAGTTATTCGGAACTTCACCAGTTGCTTCAGAAATGATGTCTGTATGATTTAAATTCCATTTTGAAAGATTTACTCTGTGGAGTCCAAGAAAATAAGACATTTATTTCTGCTTCCACTTCAATTCTTCTAATGTTTCAGCACCAGTAAGCAAATCGTCAACATATAAATACTCTTTCAATACGTTTGCTCTAACTGCATACCTTTTGCTATGCAGCTCTGCAATGTGAACGAGTTGCCAAAAATCCGTCGATGCCATTCCGTATGTAACAGTATTATGATTAAATATCCAAAGAACCATCTGGAATCTTCGATCAGCCTTTTCTATCAAAAATTTTCTATATACTTTTGATATGTCTGCTATCAATGCTTAACAACACTTAATAAATGTCCATCGGGTTGACTGTTAATATGAGAGGCAAACATCTCCTCACATCGCTGTCCATTAGGATTCAGAGATGCAACTTTCGGAAATTCTTTTTCGATTTTCCAAAATTTCTTCAGAAGATCGCCCACCGCGTCCGGTCGTGATTCGAGACCTATATTACATGTTAACGGATGCTGATAACTCTTCATCTGGTAATTGCCACCAACGATCCATCCAAGTTGTGCATTGAGGAGACACTGTAAACCGGTGCCAAACGATATTTTACCTTCACCCAATAAATCAAAGAATATCTCTGCACAACAAATCTATTTTATGAGGTTTGAAAAACTCGGGATGAGCAAAAACAATAGAATTCGGAATATTCCAATCAGTTGTATTAATCGGCTCACTTGGCTGTTGTCTCTGCTGGCAAGGGTGAGGTCATGTACCTCCTGAGCTCATAATATAGCCAAGTAGGTATTTGTTTTAATCTCATTGATGGCCCGCATTAGTGTCACAGCTGGAAATAATTTGTCGATTTTTCCGGCGACATGCCCCTATGGCGTAATGCAGAATCGCCTGAAAAACTTTAATTTTCATTACGGTCGTTTTTCACGGAGGTAGGAGCCACCACCGAAGGCCGGTAGTGACCGCTGAAACAATTGTCGCTGAGATGGAGGATGAGGCAGCTATATCACCCTCGATGGTGGACAACCCTGCGGTTGTGGGTGAAACCGCGGGGACAACACTTGCTGCCGCGGTTGTTCTTCGGTTGGTGGAGGTGAAGGGTTCTAAACCCACCCCTTCTATCACAGGCGCCACATTTTTAGGCGCAGCCTGTAGTTCAGCGGCAGAACTACTACTCCCTCTTTACCCAGATAGGCGCTACATGATGGTGATTCGGATTGCCTTTCAGCATCAGATTTATGTGAAGCGGTAGGCGATGATGCGCATACGTAAGAAGTGTGTCATAGTCGAGGATGGCTAGGAAGTACAGTTGATGGCCATCTTTCGTTTGGCTGGTTGGAGTAAACCCAAAATTGACCCTGTTTGCTACGCGGCTGTAGGAAGCTTTTGATGACTCCGCGTGAGTCCGCTTGGGTTTTTGTGGTATTATTCTAAACGAGAACTGCGCCTCGAACCGTGTTCTTTTAACGCAGACTTTTTAGCGGTTTTTGTTAAGCTCTAGAGTCTCTGCCTGCAGTGTCCAACGATTGAAGCGCCTGCGCTTTTTGGAATTTAGTCGGACAAAGGATGGTCCTTTGTCTAATTGGAGTTGGTGCAGTTGAGTACCTAGCCCTGTGGCGCCGGAGTTTTGCATCGATAGGCAGGAGGTTTAACTCCGAATCAGAGGACATGGTTTCCTCCAATACGGTCGTTAACCAGCAGACTCACCCTAAAGGATCCTTAGTGTGGCGG
Source organism: Cacoxenus indagator (assembly GCA_035041755.1). Taxonomy (NCBI): domain Eukaryota; kingdom Metazoa; phylum Arthropoda; class Insecta; order Diptera; family Drosophilidae; genus Cacoxenus; species Cacoxenus indagator. The sequence goes on along the minus strand of JAWNKX010000249.1, from coordinate 142,997 downwards.
TCGATGTACAGCCTCTTGGATGTGCCCAATTGCTCCGTCTTGAGGATTGTAGACCGGTAGCTTTTTCGCTGCAGAGCTGGTAACGATGGCGAAATCCGTTGAGTTATGACCGGCGGATGATGCATTTGGATCTGCATCCCTCTCATTAAAGATTAAGTTATTATTCGCGAGGTTCCCAAGAGTAATCGGGAAGAGAGGAGCAGCGCCCGTTACCGCGGTAGGTGTGATTGAAACTGGCGGGACACAGGTATCTCGAGTCTGTATATTAAAGATATAGCATCCTATTCACCATGCATCCCTTGGCGTACCCTCTTCCACCGAGGATTGGGGTATTTTATTTAAGTGGGTGGCAATTCTATCCACCCGACAACGAATAGCCATCTTTCGAGCATGACCTTACTTCGAGCCGCCAGCAGTGTTCACAGTTACGGCACGAACACGTGAGGATTACATTTTAAATTCCCCTGTGACCCTGACTGCTGACGGACATCAGTTCACACTAAAACCGCTATTGAAACTTATAAAATATTTAAAGAATTGTATGGCAATAAATGTTTATCAAGTGCACATGTTGTTGAGTGGTTCAAGCGATTTTAATATAGCTGAGAAGACGTATAATATAACTTAAGCTCTGGTGCCCTTCCATGGCAAAAACGGATAACAAAAGTTAGTGGATAGCAGTTTTGTAAACACCACTTAACTAAAGGCGATGCATTTTAAAATTTTTTATTTTTGTAGATTAGCGCATTTTTAATTTTTTAAGAAAGCTTTGTCATTTTCTCATGTTTTTTCTCAGCATTAATCTCTCGATTAATTTGGACGGCATTGTCGTGCACGGCGTAATATTCGCCTGTGGACAACAGTATTCCATTGAGACTTTTTGCCAATTGTACAATTGTTGAACAATTTGTCTATGATTTTCTTTTATGTATCAGTCTTTCTGCTCACTTATTATAAAACGGGACAGGCCAGTGTGGTTAACAAAATTCTTCATCAATGATATTAAATAAGTTTCACACCTTTAATTACAAAAATGAAATATGTGTTAATATAAATTTGCTAGTCTGGAAATTGTTTTGTTAATAAATGGACTAACCTCAACTAATTAATCCACTTGACAAAAAACTAACGGTAATATTCCAACGAATAAATCACAATATATATCTAATGCTTAGCAGTGTTGTTGATCGCATTTCCTGCTTAATAAAAGGGTTTAAACAAAAGTTTTGGCATGCAATAAAGGTTTTTTACTATAACAGGTACAAAAGTTGAATCATTGTATGTTGGATTACCATTCAGATTAATAAATGTACGATTAACCGCCATATTCTGTGCACTCTATCAAATGAATAGATAGGTTGTAATAGACAGTAAGCTATAAAATTTTTATTGGATTGTTTGAGACAGCTTTTTACTCTACCTATTGCCGATTTTTTAACGCCTCCTCATCAGGCGATGTCAAAATGTTTAACACAATTAAATTTCTGAATTTTTGCATAGTTTTTGGAAATTTTTTTTAATTTTAATTTTCCCAAAAGAAGAGTGTTTGCTGACTCTTTCAGCAGAGGTCCCTTGGGGGGAATGTGGCGCAATTTTGGCGAATGAATCTGCGTTTGCATCCATGTTCTACTTTCAATTCAATTACACTTTATTAATGTTTACTTTGATTTCTTGACCTTACACACAACCTTGCTGCTTCACAGTTCATAAGCAAGTAGAGTTTACAATTTTGTAGTTCACTTGTCGCTATCGACAAGTGAGAGCGTGCATCTAGCGAGAGAATGAATTGGGAGCGCGACTTGCCCACATCGCCTTGCCACATTGGCGTATTGTGTGGGTTCTCCTCCAACATCCTCCCCCTGTTGAAAGCACTAGCTTTAAATCTAGTTAAACGTTAGGAAAGACAGCGACCTTATGGACTGGTCGCCTCATGATGCCTCTCTTGGTCAACACATCCACGACGCGGACCTTGCCATCTTGGCCTGGAACAGCTGAAGTTATTCGTGCCAGAACCCACGCCTTGGGCGGCCCATTGTCCTCATGAACGATGACCAATTGTCCTGCCTTCACGTTTGGTTGCTCTTTTGACCACTCGGAGTGCCTTTGAAAGTGGTGTTCGTAGTCCCCTTGCCACAAACGCCAGAAATGCTGCTTCAAGAGGGTGACACGCTGCCAGCGGTCGCCATAGCGAATTGTATCTAGTTTGTCCACGCTTGCCAGCTGTTCTTCTGGAGTGGCTAAAAGAGGTGCGCCACTTAGCAAGTGCGTTGGGGCAACGCTTCCAAATGGTTTGGATCGTCAGACTGTAATGCGATTGGCCTTGAATTAAGTACTGCTTAAACTTCGGTGAGTACGGTCACCAGCTCCTCGTATGTGAGACGGGCTTCCGCAAAGTTCTTGACTAAGAGGCTCTTTGCGGACTTGATGGCTGCCTCCCAAAGACCTCCAGAGTGCGGCGCTCTTGGAGGAATGAATTTGAAGTCAAACCCCTTTCATGCGCTGAATGACTTGACCAAGTCAAGCTCGTCTGGTTGGAAAAATCTCCCTTTCCAGCGGGCGAGTTTTGCTGCTGCTCCATCGAAGTTCGTAGCGTTGTCGCAATAAACAGTTCATGGCAAGTCGAGATACGAACCTTCGAATACATAAAAGAAATGTATTAATGGATAATTCGGAAACTAGCTCTATATGAATAGCCTTTGATGAAAAGCACACGAAGATAGACGCGTAAGTCTTGTATAGACTTCTTCCTCTTAACTTGTACGAAGTAAGGAAAGGACCGCAGAAATCAACGCCTGTTATAAGAAATGGACGTTGGTTTACAAAGCAATCGGCTGGCAGTTATCCCATGATCTGCCTTTCGAGCCGGGGTTTGTAGCGAAAACAATGGACACAGTCTCGCACCACCTTCCTTAATACGTCACGCACGTTTATCACCTAGAATCTTTTACGCAGCAATGATATTAGGATTTTCGGTCCATCGTGAAGGTTCGTTCAATCGAGTGAAATGATGATCGCGTGGTAACAGCGCCGGAAACTTTGTGTCGTATCTCAAATCAGTGTTCGCTAGCCCACCACCCACTCTCTTCACACACGCTACTCTGTCAGTTTGTCTCAGTTCTTGAATGAATGGGGTCAGACGTTGAATACTGGGCTTAAGAGTTCGGTTTGTACATAATGCTTTAAGTTCTTGTTGGAGCTCTATGTGCTGTAAATTCTCGACATTCATTAGCCGGAATATGCAAAATGTCAACTAACTTGAGGTTGTGGTCCGCTTTAACGCCGTTAAAGCATCGGTAAATATAAGATAAGATACGTACGATGCGCATGTATGATGAACTGTTAAATATGACTGTGTCGATGAGCGACCTGCTTGGATCGCTGTCAATCCTCGCAATCAAGGCGCGTGGGCGCAGTTCCATGGGTAGGGCCTCTGCGTCTTGCGGTTTCGGCGTTGCAGGTGGTTCATAAAGAAAGCTGGGTCCAGTGAACCACATGATTTGCGTCAAATCTAATGCGCTGCATCCTGCATGGGAATGAGAGAATTGTCGTCGTTAACGTTTGCTGAATCGTCGGGCCAACCATAAGAATATCGTTTAGCGACTTGCTGGAAGTGCCTTTGGCCGACGCGTCGAAAACGGCTCGGAGTTTAGTTGTAAGACTCTGTGGTCTCAGTACGCAATGATGCGGTATGTAGAAGTGTGGCGTGCTCAAGTCTACATCAGTCCGAATTGACATGTGCCCAAGTGTGATATATTCATTTATGAACTCGGTTTACGCAACCTTCAATTGCCTATCGCGATTAAGTCTGCGCTCAAGCGTTAGAAGCCGCTTCAGAGCTGCCTCGTATATATTGCCTAACATGCGTGGTTCTTCGGTGAACGGGAGCCGTACCTGTATACGCCCATTCGGTTGCAACGTGACTGTTTTGACGCAGTGGTCCTCGCAGCGTTGCTCTTCCTCTGTTAACTGCGTTGCCGTCGTTTCGTACTCTTCAAGTTTCCAAAATTTCTCTACTGCTGCATCGAGTGATGTTGATTCCTGTATTAAATGGCATTGATATGTTTGCGGTTTCGCACTGCTTGTCAGATTGCCGCCTATGATCCATCCCAACGCGGTGCTGACCGGTGTTGACGGCATGTCTGCGCCAACTACGTACTTGCCGTCCCGTATTGCGTTAAAGAAGCCTTCTTTACCTATTAGAATATCAATCTTGCTTGTCTCATCGAAGAACGGGTCCGCCAACTCAATAGTGCTAGGTAGGTTCCATTGTGAGGTCTCTACATTTTCTTGAGGTTCACGAGCTGAATCGTCTTGATGACTGAAAAAGTCGACTACCACTCGTATTCCGACACTCGCGATCTCAGAGTGGCGCAGACGCTGTGACGTATTTGCTTTCGTATTTTTGCTATCCCACTGACTTCTTGGTACACTCTTTACCTGCTTAACTGTAACTGGTTTGCCGTTTGTTCAGTCACGAAGTTCACTTCGGAGCACGAATCCAGAAGAACTCGGACTGTCTGTAACTGGCAGTATTTATCCCTTGCTAGCACCACGGCAGTTTGTATAATTCCTCGTTTAGCGGTTCGCGCCATTAGTAAAGTGGGACGCCGTGGCTGGTGTTCATAACTCAAGTTGCGATCATCATGATTGGTATTGGAAGCATCGGGTTCCGGCTGAGCAGCAACAGGTGCTGTATGAAGTAGCGTATGATGCTTTTTCTTACAGACTCTGCAGCGAGACTTCGACTGACAGTCCTTCACGTAGTGGCCCTTTCGTCATTATTCTGCAGCGTTTTTAAAATGTAATTATGTTTAATTACATTTTTTAGAGCATTGCTAAGAACGCTAATTTGTTCGACGTCTTGAACATAAATTGGCGGTGGCTTAACCGATTTGATATTTTTTTGTGCTGGCAAATTTGTTGCATTGGAAACACTTTCCGCACCACTGTTCGCTTGACTGTCATCGTCTTGAGAGAGAAGATCGAACCTGTTGGTTGTGATTGGTGCGTTTGGCCAGTATTGTTGCAGTATTGTTTGAGTTCCGTTACATTGTTTATTTCTCTTGTTTTTGCTTGTGTTGTTTTGTTCAGCACTGTTATTGGGAGATTGTTTGCTCCTATTTCTCTTTAGGCTGGATTCTTGAGTGTTGGAGTTGTTTATGTTTTGTGAATCGTATTGCTTAGTTGATGTTGCTGTTATTGTACTTACTGTGGTTATAGAGGTGACAGATAATACACCTGAAGCACATTGTGCACTCCACGCCAGAGGCCGCATTTTACCTGTGGATATAGAGTTCTTGATAGTTAGTTGTGCGGTAGAGCGAGAGGTTGCGTTTGTTTGTATTGATAATGCGTTTTCACTTTGTGGGTGGGAAACTGTTTGCTGTATTATATGAGAGTATGAACCAAAGAGAACTTATTCATATAGAAGTTACATTTCTCTCTTAAAAAATGGCCGGAAAGACTCTTCAGAAACGATTAGAATCCGACACTGATTCTGTACATCAACAGTATTGTTGGCTGTTCAACATATTCAGCATAAAATATTGCTGTTGGTTTGCTTGGGTTTGCATGAACAAATTGGGCGGCAGTATGATATTCAAAGAAAATAAATACACAAGAAAGACATAATAAAAACAAAAATCAGAGACACTGTCTTCTTTCTTTGATTTTTTTTTTAAGTTTTTTATTTGTATGGTCTTCGAGAATATTCAGCAAATTGTGTGGAGTTTTCTTTAATTTATGAAATCGTTCTTTAACAAACGAAGCCATAGCTGCCTTGTATTTTGCCTATATTCATTTATATGAATGAAATGAAAATACCAAGCGGCCAGCAAAAAAGAAGGCATGAAAACAAAGCAAAATCGTACAAAAATATTCCCACACAATAAGAAACCAATTTTATACACGCACTATACCTACACAACACAGTCAAAATTATCACATTTTGCAAGCAAGGGCGAAAAAGAAAACCAACACAATCTCATACATGCACTATACCTACACAACATACTCAAACTTAGCACATTTCGCACGCAAGGGAGGCAATAAAAACCAACACAATCCCATACACGTACCACACCTACACAACAAGTTCACCCACACAATGGCAAGTTTTGATTTTTGACTTCAACTTCTTAAAGACAATTTTTGGTTGTGCCAGAAAACGAAATCCATTTCAATAGCAAGTACTGTGAATGCGCATTTATTGAACAGCCAAAGTAACCCAAGGAAAATTCTAACTACCGTCGAATTTTCATGGGTCGAACTTTTATAAGTCGAATATCTGCATGACTCGAATTGAGTACGTTTATAGTGAAAAATCAACACAATATGTCTTCCATAACTGGAATATCCCCATAACTCGAACTTTTGTTATGCGTTATTGTAATTCGAGATTTGGGCAATGAAGAAAAAAACAAATGGTCTAGACTTTGTTGTTGCGTGAGCGTAGCAAAAAAGAGGAATTTTTATTCCCGCACGCGCCGCACTTCACATCGTAGCCAACAAGTCAATTTTCGCTTGTCAGGCCCCGAGGTCGTGTTTCGTTGATGAGTTCAAGTTTGCGTGCACGCAAAAAGTATACATATTCATACGCAGGCAAATTTTTTTTCTTTGTCTTTCCTTATGTTCGGCAAACAAATGTCACACGTTTTGTTGTTGGGTGGTCAAAGGCAAAATGTATTGTTTATTCGCAGTAGCGCAGCTGGTTTGATATCGTTTTCCCATGGGACACTTGCAGTTGCTTGCTGTTTTTTCTGACTGCTAGTCAAGGTAGAATTAGCTATATTCAAGTTCGAGTTTTATATATATATATAGCGCAAAAATAGGTATAATAAATTTATTTTAAATAATTTAGAGTTTTTTATTTAGTTGATTAAAGAAAACAATTTTTACTAATTAAATCACCCTTTTTTTTTTTGTTTTTGGATGCGCCAAGGAGGTAGGAATCTTCATAGAAACTAGCAGCCCGTACTGTTAGCCTGCACGATTCGCCGGTTAAGTAGCCCAACAAGAACTCTGCCTGCATAGAGTTCTTGCTTGAAGCGCATACGTACTAAACCTACCCCCTCCCATTGAGCAGGCTCCTAATATTATTATTTAAAAAAAAATGTATTATATTAAAAAAACCTGACCTTACCCACGAAGTTATTTTTCTATCGATATTGCCCGTTGTTTGTATTTTTGCGATTGGAATAAAATCTAAATCAACGCAATCAGCTCCTGCTTTCCTTCCATATTTGCATCCTTCTGGATTGAGCGTCGTGAGTTTGTCGATCCTTGATTCATGAGGGTCTATCACTCATCACTCAAATCTTGCAGATTTCCGCAGGAGTACATCGAGTAAATGATCAGTAATTTTAATATGATGCTCGAAGCAAGGATTACTTTCATCGAACCATTCCGGATTTGTAGTTCGGGTGTGCCCGATTTGTGTGATTTGGTCGTATGCTGCGTTGTATTCCAATTCCTTCCTAATTGTTACTTCATCAAATACCAGCACACAGTATTTGTGACTTTCTGGCATATTAGTAAATGCAGCTCGTATGTTCTTTTCAATTATCGCATTAATACCGGGTTCAAGCCGCGTAATTGGGCACCATTGAAACACATTGGCCTTTGAGGATATGTAATTTATGTTCTGTAGAACGCGTTTTTGCTTCTCCGTATACCAAATTTGTCTTCCTTTGGCCAATATATTAATAAATTCTGCAGCATTGTCGCTAACATCTTCGCTTACTTGCGCCGAAGCCTTGTAAGTTTCTAGCAGGCGGTCATTCAACATCTTTTCGGTTTTAATCGCAGTTTCTCTCCTATCCATAAGTTGCTCTTCTAGTTGCTTAATTTTTTCATTTGATTTTTCTATTTCCAATTCATAATGATAACTGCGTTTTCTCCAAAAGGCTTCATTTCGGCAGAATTTTTTACAATTCGGACAAACAACCTCTGTCGGCTCCGCCCTAGCAAAAGCTGCGGTTGTATCAACCCCCATATCACTTATCTTACCCACCTGTTCTGCACTGTCATTTTGTTGTTGATCACTGTTTTGTGTTTGCGCTGTTGTTGTTGGCATCATTATGGGGTGCATTTAAGTCATTATAAGTGCAGCCTACATATATATATATATTTCACCCTTAAAACAAATTCCTCCTCTAATCTGTGCCCAGTTCTTCCTTATCTCTGGATTTTCAGGGAATCGGTACATAATACTTGGTGGCCTTGTCGAACCACACGAAGGACGCAGCACTTCCTAATATTTTTTGTTCGTATACTTAATGCAGGTGAATTATCTTATTGGTGAACCGGGCCATCATTATGTCCCAATAAATTAGTGGGTATAGCCACCGACCTTAATTTTTTTGTCCCCATACACCCTATTTCGAAATGTAAATTGCATACTCTAGAAGTACTTGTTAACGTGTTGATGCCGATTTTTAAATTTTCGCACCACTTGTCGGCATCAACAGCATTAAACGCGAACAATTTACCACCACCCAGACAATTTTTAACAATGCACTGCATTTTCTCATATATATATTTTGCTATGTTAATAAAAATCTACAAATATAATATATTATTTTCTAATATACTAAAACCAACTAAAATTTTTCAAATATACTCACTTGAATATGTATTTATGTTTATGTGTATCCCTTATAATAATTTTTGCAGACATTTCGCACAAATTTATATTGAAACTTTTCACACAAACCACAGTAAATATGTTTATATTTAAAATAAGTATTTTCTAATTTTGCCCCTTTATCAATAAAAATACCATATAACTTATTTCACAATACGATCTCTGGCCGGAGAGACTTTTAAGAAACGTTTGGCTTATGTTAAATTTTCAGCAGTTGTACAGATTTCTTGTCTGTTCCACTTATGTGGCAAAAATATTCTGTTGGTTTGCTTAAGCTAAACAAGCAAATGGACAGACTGCCGTAAAAGGTGAAAATACTGAATGATAAGAAAATTATAAAAACGCAAGAAAGACATAATAAAAACAAAAATCAGAGACACTGTCTGCTTTCTTTGATTTTTTTTAAATTCTCTATTTGCAAGGTGTTCGAGAATATTAAGCAAATTGTGTGGAGTTTTCTGCTGCCTTGTATTTCGCCTATATTCATTTATATGAATGAAATGAAAATACCAGGCGGCCAGCAAAAAAAGAAGGAATGATCACAAAAAAAAATTGTGCAAAAATATTCCGAGTGATACCCACAATAAGAAACCAATACAATCTTATACCTACACAACGAACTCAAACTTATCACATTTTGCACGCAAGGGAGACAATAAAAACCAACACAATCTCATACACGTACCACTCCTACACAACAAGGTCACCCACACAATGGCAAGTTTTGATTTTTGACTTCAACTTCTTGAAGACGATTTTCGGTTGTGGCAGAAAACAAAATCCATTTTAAAAGCAAGTACAGTGAATGCACATTTATTGAACAGCCAAAGAAACCCAAGTGAAATTTCTAACTACCGTCTAATTTCCATAGGTCGAACTTTTATAAGTCGAATATTTCCATGACTCAAATTGAGTACGTTTATAGTGAAAAATCAATATAATATGTCTTCCATAACTCAAATATCTTCATAATTTGAACTTTTGTTATGCATTATGGTAATTCCAGATTTGGAAGTTTGACTGTACAAGAAATACGCACAGTCCGCAAAGTTCGAGTCTCAATCACGCAAAGCAAATTTCGTCACCCTTACTTTATGTTGTGTTCTTTCCCTTTTTTTCCTTGTGATCGGCAATGAAGAAAAAAACAAATGGTCTAGACTTTGTTGTTGCGTGAGCGTTGCAAAAAAGAGGATTTTTTATTCCCGCACGCGCCCCACTTTACAACACAGTCCCAAGTCAATTTTCGATTGTCATACCAAGTTTATCAGAGGTCAGGCCCCGAGCGCGTGTATCGTTGTTGAGTTCAAATTTGCGTGCACGCAAAATGTACACATATTAACGCAGGCATATCTTTGTCTTCCCTTATGTTCGGCAAATAAGGAAAAAACAAATGTTACATGCTTTGTTGTTGGGCGGTCAAAGGCAAATTTTATTTCTTTGTCTTTCCTGTATTCGCAGTAGCGCAGCTGGTTTGATATCGTTTTCACATGGGACACTTGCAGTTGCTTGCTGTTTTATCTGTTTAGCTGGTAGTAAAGGTGGAATTAGCTGTATTCAACTTGTATTTTTGGACATTTCAAATTAGTTTTATTTATTTATTGAGTTATTTATTTCTTTATTTCTAACAGCCCGAACGAATATTGTATTTTATTTATTAAAAGTCCCATCAAAACCAATACAAGTAGGTGGTGGGAATTGCAATAACAAAAATCATGTTCCTCATTTATAAAAAAATCGCGTCAAACCTATACATGTTCCTTTTTCGCTATCATTCCCACAACAATATCAATATAATCAAAATAAAAATGGGTGACGGCAATCAAAACAACCAAAACAAAGGTGATATACAGAAATTCCTTTCACGCTAATTCGCGCCAAGAATTCGCGTTCAGTAATTAGCAGAATGACGTCGCTACACAACGGCCTGCGCTGCTACTTCGATGTTAATAGCAAACAAATAACATAAGCCAATGTCTTCTTAAGATTTGGAAAAAGTTCGAAAAGCTCGTGAGAGAAATGGGAACTCTATATGGATTAATACTCTTTGGTCTTCTTATTATTTGAAAAAAGCTCAAAAAGCTCGTGAGAGGAATGTAACCTCTATATGAATTAATACTCTTAGGTGCGTTGTGTAATCTTTGCTTGTTATCTCTTGCTCTCTATTGAGCTTTATTGTTTATCTATTGTTTAATGTTATCTTAAAACAAGTTCTGAATTCTTAGCTTGTAAGTAAATATTAAGAACTTAATAAATGTAAGGCCAGCGGAGCATTTGTTAGTGGAACAGGTCCCCAGGACTCTTTATTGATTGCAGACGACACCATTCTTTTTCCGCCCACAAAACCATAAATGCAGCAACATTTACTTTACAAAAAACGCAAATAAAATTCTAGAATGGTTTCGGAAATAGAGAATAAAAATTAACAACAACAAAACAGTTGAAGTCATTTTCACTACTAAAACAAAATTTGCACAAGTTCACCTAAAAATTCACGAAAGAGATATAATAATCGGAAAAGAAGCTGAATACCTCGGCATCTACCTTGACAGCAAACTAACATGGAAATACCATATTTATAAAGTATGAGACCGAATGAAACTTAAAATAAAAGAATTGTACTGGTTTTAAAATCGAACGTATCAATTATCAAAACAATTAAACATATATTTAAAGCCATATATATATTGAGTAATAATATAAACATTACTGTCACAATTCTTTACATTGTGCAAACTTAGTACTAAGAGTCGAAATTGTGTTGATAGGTACATTTCAAGGGGAAACAAAAAAGTAAAAAATACAAATTGTATGGAATTTCACGACTTTCGCGGTATACTAACGCACCAAACTTAGCCACAAACATTCTCCATGATGAAATGTACCAATTGTACTAATTTCCATGATGTTCGGTCAAACGGTGTTGGAGTCAAAGGCCCCAGACAAAAAGACAAACATCCATTTTTATATATATAACATATAACAGGGGCCCCCCTGTAGCTCGCGATTTGTAAAATGAATATGTAACCGGCAAGTGAAACCTTCTTTAGCCGCCTTGAGATATTTTTGGTACGACAAAATTTTATCAATTTTTTTTTATTTCATGTTCATTTCATTTATATTCATTCGCTCGCCTTTTTCTTGTTCTGTTGTTACTTTTATATACATAAATGAAATTACATACAAACTTAACTTGCGGTAATTTGACCTTTCCTCTCGTCAATTCTTATTCCATTTGCTCCCAAACACTGACTACGCTGTTCCTCAGCCTCAATGTATCCACGATTATGTTATTGCCTTGCTGCACGCGTATTCCGACCAATATTTTCATTTCGGCTCTTCACTGGCATTTTTGCAACACCAAATTTGGAAGACGCCAAATCGATTTCAATGAAACTTTTTTTATCATTTTCCTTTGGCGGACTCTCAATTTCGAATTTGACATCATTTTCAACTACAAACTGATGAAGCAATATTGTTGTCAAACAGAAATCTTGGATGGAATCTCCCGACTTTCGCGGTATACTAACTGGAGCCCGTAGATGATTATCAAAAGCTAACATTCTATTTGCGGTAAAACATCCAGTTTTGTTGCTTGGCGATCACGTAATTGTGGAGTCGCTGATGAGATATGTATGTGCATTACATTAATTTACATGAAGGCGCCCAAGTTTTAATGCGTTTTTGCTAGCGTAAAGTATCGGATTTTGAAATGCAGAAATTTGGGGGCAAGATGGTTAGAAGGTGCGTTGCATGTTAACATCAAATACCGCGTCTCCCTCAGCAGTGCATGGCAGAACTTGGTTTTTATGGGTTTATGCTTACTGGCCTGGATTTTGCGGGATCTATCGGCATGCATTTTAATTCATTGAAGTTGTAAGGCCACGGGAGCATTTGTTAAAGGAAGAGGCTCTGTAGTGTTGCAGACAAGCCAAGGTTCTCAATCGTCGATGGCTGCTGAAGAAGAGGCAATTAGAGTATTATAATTGAATAGTTTCTCAAACGCAATCGAAGTTTCGACACGATTATGCTGTGCGAGCGGAAAGGTCAAATTACTACAAATAAGTAGTAGTAAAGTATGTATGTCCTACATTTTTAAGGTATTCTTTGGTATAAACATTTATAACATTTGCTTATTACATCATTTGAGGCAGGGTTATTACCTTACATCCGGTAGATGGCGCTGTTCATTTGCGACGCCAAATAGCACTCCCATCACCAAGGACTTACGCAATTAGAAAGTGTTTGCTCTAAGTGGAACGACGAATAAGAATTAGAAGCTGTAGCATCGATTAGACAAATCGTTCGGTGGCACCTCTCGAGGCATCACAGTAGCCATAAGCCCATATAAAACACTGCGTTTAAAACAATAATGCTACACCTCACATACAAGCCACATCCTCCCACCGCAATATACAGCCAGATCGGATCACTTTCAGTCACTGCAATATATTGTTCTGCCATACATGTTAATAAAAACGTAGTATTTTAAATTTGTTTCCAAAAACTCGGTTCTCCCTTAATTCTCCGTGGTGATTTTAACACGAAGCTTCCCTCTATAGGTTTATGGTCAACAAATCCTAAAGGTAAAGAATTTGAAACAACAGTGCAAGAAAACCACAACTTATATGGTTCACTTGGAGAACCAACGCATTGACCAACACATACAAATAAACCACCAGATGTTCTATACTTTATTATTATGAAAGGTATTTCCAGCACATTCCTTCACTATGTATTGCTCATTATACTTATCAGCTATCATCTGAGCACTCGCCGTTGACAAGTGCATCAGTTTAAAAAACTAAATAAAGAAAAGCAAACATCACTACATAACAAAGATAAAAACGGGCTAGAATTCAAACAGTTGTAACATATACTTGTATATAAATTATAATGTCTCTTTTATTTAATATAGACAATATTATAAGTGTGTAAATTATATGTAAGTTAAAACTTCTTCTATTGGTGCACGAAATGCGACTTTCCTTTTTGCTTGTACAACCCAGTAGAACTTTACTTCGAAACCAGTGCACAAGAGAAACCTCACAAAAAGGGAAACGCATATTGTATGTACCCGTTATTCAGTCGGCGACACGATCACGGCGCCAGCGTTACTTCCAAGTACATCTAGCATTCAGTTGAACGACGAGTTACGGTGCCAGGGGGAAGGGAATTGGTCGCAGTCCCGTTGCAGTGTCGCTGATACAATGCGGTTGTGTTAACTTATACACATACTACGAAACCTTCCACTCAGCTGTCAAGAAAACCCTGAACAGGAACCAAATAGTTAAAATGATATTGATGATAACAAATAAGGCGTGATGTGGTGGTAGAGACCGATTCTCAGCCAACCAGTGGAACATGCGACACTAGGCCTAGGCTTGTTAACGGTTGAAGGGCCGGGGAACCCTAATCAGGGAGGAAGTATTCCTATCAAAGGAAGCGGGCACTGCGACCAGAGAAGATCTGTATAGCCTCTACCTCTTTAATAAAGGGTGGAAGGTACTATGTCGAAGAGTTCCCGATGAGAACAGGTGACACAGGAACTTGTTCCAGGATGTGTAGACGAAGTTTGGCCAACGCCGGACACTCGCACAGGAGGTGAAGACTTGTTTCTGCTACTTCTAAACAGAGCCTCCACTCAGGGCTAAACCTAGTTTGTGCAGATAGTAATTTAGGCGGTGGTGACCGGTTAAGTACCCCACAAGCAGTTTTAGGTCCGATCTACCAGGATCTAAATTTGAAGGGGTGTTTCCGGGGCAGATGAGGAGTTTAGCTTGACGGGAGCCCCTACTCTATGCCCAAAGGGTAAGGGTGACAACTCTGAACCATTCCTCGATAAATGACTCGGCCTTTTCCCAACTAATACTGATAGCGCAATTCTGTGGTGATAGGGTCTGTTTTGATGCAGATTGAGATCCCAGGGATTACGCTAACTATTTTCGAATAACCAGTGCTTTTGAAAGGCATGCCAAATTTTACTTGAATGTTCACAGCACTAGTTGCTGCTTACATTCTAACGAAAATGTGTAACGAAATGAGTCCATTGATCGACTCCGTAGCAGCCGTCGGGCAGGTTCGCATGAATACGGTCATGGCGAGGCACGCAAGCCGCTGTAGCTTATCGCACTACCGCATGACTTTTACCTGAACCATCTTAGGTCACCACACGTGAGCCGCATGGGTGATGACGGGTCTAACTAACATGATGTATAATCATTAGTTTTGGAGATAGATCCCATGTTCTACCATATAACCGTCTACAAACCCACATGGGTCTGATGACTTTGTTGAGGCAGTCGCCTTAAGATGAGCATTCCAATTCAGACGTTTATCTAGAATTACCTTGGCTCATGGGAAAACTCAATTACAGTACCGTTTAACCGAACTGGACCAATGTCCAGTTTATACCTCTTTGAGAAGGGTACCAATACTACCTTTTGTGGATTAATGCTGAGGCCCTCCCTGTTACACCTGTTGTTGTCGACTTGGAGAGCGGAACACATTACGTCCGAGGTAGTTCTTTCGAATCTCTTCGCCACAATAATGGCCAGGTTATGTGCATCTCCTATAATCTCATAGCCAAGTGAGCACATCATAGCTAACAGATCGTCAATGACGATGGACCAGAATAGCGGGGAGAGAATTCAGCCTTGTGGGAAACCCTTAATTGCTCTTATGCAAACGGTGGCTATTGTATGGTTACTATATTACTATAGCCTAATGCCTAAGTTATAGAATCATAGCCGGTATAGTCGAAGGCCCCTTCCACGTCATGCAACTTTTTTCTACTGAGTGAGGTTTCGATCTCACCGACGAGGTGATAAAGGGCAGCTTGATTGATTCCTGAGAAGAATAATCGTTTTTTTAAGCAACCATACGAATACCACCCATAACAAATGTTACCGATGGAACAAGGGCTTCGGTAAAACACTTTTGTAAAGTATTCCCAAATGTTCTGTGATAGTTAAAATTATACATAATTTCATTATTTTTTAAATCAGCCCATTATTACAAAATGTATGCAATGTTGCTTCTATTTGGTCAAAATCCAGTCTTACCTTCCAGCTCACGAATTAGAGCAGGTTCACAGAGCAGGTTCACAGAGTGTACACAGGCCAATAGGCCGGAGTGCCTCACATTGTTCTGTACATTTATACCGCTAACAGCCGCTCTAAATAGACACGCTCTCAATATACAAAGAGTATACAAAAAAAGGCGGGAGAGACTTGTCAGAAGCTAATATCTTATGTTATGTTTTTTGTAGTTATACAGATTTCTTGTCTGTACAACTTATGTAGGGTAGAATATTCTGCTAAACAGCAAGCAAATGTGTGGACGTCGAAATGCCCTACAAGGGCAAAATATTCCATGTTAAGTAAATTCAAAAAACATAAGAAAGACATAATAATAGTGTTTTGCCTATGAATGAAATGAAAATACCAGGCGGCCAGTAAAAAAAAAAAAAAGGCATGATCACAAAACAAAATCAAATATATTGCGAGTGATACACACAATAAGAAACCAATACAATCTCATACACGCTATATACCTACACAACACACTCAAACTTATCACATTTCGCACGTAAGGGAGACAAAGAAAACCAACACATTCTCATACATACACTATACCTACACAACAAGGGCACCCACACAATGACAAGTTCTGATTTTTGACTTCAACTTCTTGATGACAATTTTCGGTAAATACAGTGAATTTACGTCCATTGAACAGCCAAAGAAACCCAAGTGAAATTTCTAACTATCGTCGAATTTCTATAGGTCAAACTTTTATAAGTCGAATATCTCCATGACTCGAATTGAGTGCGTTTATAGCGAATAATCAATACAGTATGTCTTCCACAACTCGAATATCCCCATAAATCGAACTTTTGTTATGCATTATGGTGATTCGAGATTTGGAAGTTTGACTGTACAAGAAATACGCACAGTCCGCAAAGTTCGAGTCTCAATCACGCAAAGCAAATTTCGTCACCCTTACTTTATGTTGTGTTCTTTCCCTTTTTTTCCTTGTGATCGGCAATGAAGAAAAAAACAAATGGTCTAGACTTTGTTGTTGCGTTGCGAAGGCACAATTTATTTCTTTCTTTCCTCATATTGGCAGAAGCGCAGCTGCTTTGATTTCGGTTTCGTATTGGACACGTGCTGGTTCTGGATGTTTTTTCTGTTTGCCTAGTAGTCAAGGTAGAATTAGCTCTATTAAACTTCGATTTTGCGACATACCTAGCACAAAAAATAGTATTTTATTATTTATTACGTACTACATGAATTTTAAATCATTATGCATTAACTGCATAGAGTTCCTGCTTGAAGTGCCAACGTATTATGTTTTCCACGACTATTTTCGGCCTAACAACTATTTATTACCTATTCATTTATACCAAAAAATAACAACAACAAAAAACCAGACCTACTTTACCCACCATAGAAAGAAGTCCAAGTCAACGCAATCAGCACCTGCGCCAAACCAATACATGTTCTTTTTCCGATATCATTCCCACAACAATATCAATACATCAAAATACAAATGGATGACGGCAATTAAAACAAAAACAAAGGTAGTTAGAAGAATTAGGTTGCTACACAGCGGCCTGCGCTGGTACTTCGATGTTAATAGCAGCCAAATAACATAAGCTATTGGCTTCTGGCTTCTAGAAAAACACCGTAAAAAACTTAAGAGAGAAATGTAGTAGAAATTTGTAGTTCTCTCTTCACGTATAAGGCAACAAACTCCACTAAACATTCTGAATCTATGGTTTTGTACAATACAAGTCGTCCTCCTAACTTTATGTTCCAAGAACATCGTGTCAATCCCCAACCACAACAAGTTTATTGGCTCCAAAGAATTAACTGGAACCTGTGAGGTGTCATCTAAGCTACATGAGACACTTAAGTTCCCCAAAGACACGACCTACGATCCATAACTAGCTACTATTTCTGATGAGATCAGTAAAGATTTCAGCGCCCAAAAAGTAACGAGTATTTAAGAATTTATGAATAATTTTGATGGTGTCTCAAAACCCAGCGGTGTCGTGCTGCTCACTTTTGAGCTTTACCACCTCTCATCGAAGATTGATATTGGCATTTGGCTAAAGTTCGGGAATATATACCCAACCCCATGTGTAAATCGTGCCAGCTCCTTGGCCATACAACGGAACACAGCAAAGCACAACCAACAACCAAAGAGATAACGTTATTTCAAAAGCACAATCATCGACAAAACTAATAACAACACAGTCACCTTTACTCCCACCTTACTACTCCCAACCTGCACAACAAAATCAACTGCGTTGTTACCTCCCATACTACTTTTCAACACTATCAGATACATTCTGCACATCCTTTGCACACTCAAAACACACACATAAACTTACAAAATAATTTCTAATCTTCTTTACACAATATCAAAAACAAGTCAAACGACTCTATGAACATGGACTTTAATTAATAAACATTAACCAACAATTCTTCATCCTCGCATATATTATTCTAATTCGTAAGTACATACCTGACCATCAATACAATGTACTGTTGGTATTGACATATTATCCAAACCCAACATTACCATAATCAACACTTATATTCCAACCTCACAAAACGTCGTTGCCAATGCTATACTCCACGTCCTACGCTCCATTAAAAGTCCCCTCTCGGGGATTTCAAATACTGGAGCCCCCTTTCGGTCACCAACTCAAGGAACGCCTGAGCCCTTCAAGTTGAAGAAGTGATCCCAAAATCTAACCATGGTTTACTTAACGACAGGTCTACCACCCACCCATCAACACACAACTCATTTACAAATATTGATCTCACTCTGATCTCAGCTGGACTGCTACCCTTTTTCCATTGACGCATTGCCTCAGGGTTACACGGAAGTGATCATTTCCTCATATCCACAAAAATTAATACCCATTCCACAACTGGAAAAACCTACTCTAAACAAGATCGATCATGCTAACTGGGATAGGTTTAATCTAGCCTGCAATAATAAATTAAATTTTTCCCCCAGGAACGACATAAAGCCCTTCGCTGCCAAAATAACGAGATCAATTCGTAGTGCAGCTAACTTACCTATACAACAGAGAAGGTCATACCACAAGACCACAAAGATAGTATGGTGGAGCAGCGAACTTAGTGCCCTTAGAGACAATAAACAACATCCTTGGCACAAATATAGAATAACCAAACCATTCCTAACTCAATCTAATACAACAAAACCAACTCCCTAATTAAAAAACAGCTAAAAATTCCAAGCGTAAGTCCCTGCAGTCCTAACAGTTCACATCAAGTATGCTTTGATTGGTAACCCTTCCATCCACCTCAAAGCAATTAATACTCCATCCTTTCTGCGTCGGCTGCGATTGCGGATGCTCGCCAAACGCCTGATGTGGTACATAACCAAAAACAACTTTATCAGCGCTAACCAGACAGCCTTTAAAGAAGTAGTTAGTAGCTTGTGCTTAACAGACGTGTTTTGATTCTGCTCCGCATTTTGATTTTGATTAGCATTTGGCAATTAATTTGTCTATTGTCGTTTATCGTTACTAATATTTATTTTTCTTTCCGGTGTTAAGTGAATTTATAAGTGAATTTATTTGTGGTGTATGGCTAATTTCACCCGTATAAATTTTGTACTTATCAATGTTTAATTATTTCTGGCAAGTACAACGCTTAAATTTGCCTTTCCTGTGTATTGAGTTCAATCTCTTTTTTTTCCTGCTTTGCTCTCCCTTTAAAATAGTTTTTGCTATTTTAGTCTTTTTCCGTTTCCTTCTTGCTCTCTATACAGTAGTTATTATTTTTAAATAACTGTATTTCCTCTTTTTTCTCTGGGAAAATATTATTATTCACCTTACTTTTCTCTTTGCAATTCTATCTCTGTCTAGCTGAGAGCGTCAAAATTTGGACTTAAGTCGTTGTGCTTTTTTTGCACAGTGTGTTGATAATAACAACCAAATTTATAAAAAATAAATTTAAAAAAAAAAAATTTTTCACTCAAGTTTATTTTATTGTTATTATTTTATTTATTAATTTTATTTTTGCTTACTTAAATTTTTTTTTATCTTTTATTTTTTTAATTTAATTTTTTTTTTAATTTTTAATTTTTTTTTTAAGTTTATTATTATTATTATTCTTTATTTAGTTCTTTTTCACTTATTTTTATTTATTTATTCATTTTTTTTCCTATCTTATTTATCTTATTTTGCTTTTATTTTATTTAATATCTTGTATCTATACTTCGCGCAAAATGAATTGCTGTATTCGGGCTTGCACCAACAAGGACAACTTTAATACTGATAAGCTTAGAGGTGTCTCTTGTTGGATGTGCGATAACATCGCCCACCTTAATTGTGCTGGGTTGACTGGTCGCGACTATGACCGACTTTACGGTACGGCTAAACCTGCATGTGGTGGCATCAGATGGTCGTGCCCTACATGCTTCAATCGCCAGGGGGACTTCTCATTGATGTACCACCGTATGCGAATTAAATACCAAAAACTTAAGAAACTATTCACTGAGCTAGCCTCAGAGTTTGATGCTGGGTCAAAAATGTTTTTGGAGTACTCTTTCGACTTGACTCCAACGACTAATGCAGTACAACTGCCGCCATTATCCCCTCATAATCTTCCGCCTACCACAGCGCCACTTATTTCTTTTTCGTCTCCTCAACCACCTTCTTCACAATCCCCTCTAACTTGTTCTACTATTTCTTCATCTGTCGCTTTGAACTTTCCATCCACTACTTGTTCGTCTTCCTCGATTCCTTGTCCTACTTCTGTGACTTCAACTTCAACTTCTCCAACTTGTTCTTCTTCTTCCCAACCTTTACCCAGTCACTCTTCTGTACTTTCTTCCATATCCACCCCATCGTCCCATCCCGCTCAAATTCCGGTAGCTCCGTCAACCACTATCCCATCTACTACTTCTTCATCTATCGCCTTTAACTTTCCCTCCACTACTTGTTCGATTTCCTCTGTTCCATGTCTTACTACTGTGACTTCAGCTTCAACTTCTCCAACTTGTTCCCCTTCTTCCCAACCTTTACCCACTTATTCTTCTGTACTTTCTTCAATATCTAACCAATCATCCCATCCCGCTCCAATTCCAGTAGCTCCTTCTACCAATATCCCCTCTACTACCACTTCAACTGTAGCTTTCAACTTTCCCTTCACTAATTGTTCATCTTGCTCTACTCCCTGTCCTACTACTGTAACTTCTGCTTCATCTTCTACTAAAGTCTCTAACTCCTCCCGTACTTTGTCACCCTCTAAGAGTTCTTCACAGTCCAATACTGCCTCTACTCCAGTGCCATGTATTTTGAAGGTGCTGGATCCTCGTAAACATATTTTTATTTCCAGGTTGGATAAGGAGACAACCTGTGACGACGTTGCACGCTATATATCATCAAAAGCATGCAACACTTCGAATATTAATATTCATAAGCTTAATTTTTCTAGCCCTAGAGAAGGCTCTTCTTTCAAGCTTTCAGTTGGTATTGAAGTATTTTCTGTCATTTGTGGCGCTAATTTCTGGCCTGCACATATGGTGGTCCATGAGTTTATTCCTAAGAAAACTAGGCGCTCGAAGGTAACCTTACCAGTCACTGCTTCAGTTTCATCTTCTGCTTCTTCCACTACACTTTCAAAGTATTAGAGAGCTAGGCTAAAGTGTAAACTTTCTTCTTTTTATTAGAAGTTTTTCTATCAGTTCTGTCATTATTGTTTTCGTTGAGACTTTGCTTCGCCATGATTTTCTAAACTCTGAAAATTCCACCTCTACATTATTGGCTTAATTGAATTAATGAATAACTTACTTTCTAAACTTGTAATCTAAATTTTTGTTTGAATTGTCTATATCATTTTAGGTATTGAATTATAAATTAAGTCTTAGATTTAGTTTAATATTGCATGTTTATTAGAGGCTGATGATGTTTTTATCTGTAGCCAAATATTTAGCACGTAGACATTAGCTTTGGTATCGCATGTTCACCAAAGAACTTAGCAATTAACACCAGCTGAGCCCAGTCTATATGACTGGGTGAATTTTGATGCCACTTGGGCCTGCCCCATGTGAGATCAGTGTGTGGTCATTGCGTACCTACTATGTCTATGTAAAAAAAAAAAAAAAAAAAAAAAAACCCAAGCACAGTACACTTAACGCTCTACTGCACCTCAACCACTACGCATTAGATGCTCTTTCGTCAAAAAGTCATGTTACCATATTGGCGACTGAGTTTGAAAAAGAGTTCGACCCCCGTCGGGTGCATACGGTTCTACTACAACTGTCGCGTTGTGGCGTGGTTCCGAAGACCTTCAACGTTGTGAAGGCGCTTATGATGAAGCGCTGCATTCGTGTCAAAATTAACAGCAATCTCTCACAATGTTATAGGCTCTACAACGGCATTCCTCAGGGATCGGCTTTATCAGTAGTGCTTTTACTACTTTCCAATCCCTAAATGAAACAATCTCAAATTTCAAGACAAGTAAACTGTCAATATACGCTGATGAATTTATCTTCTTCACAAAACATAAAGATAACTCGCTCAACTCCATACTTTTAGAAATCCTAGGTAAAATAGAAGAACGGGGTGAATCTTCAGGTGCTGCCCTATTAATAGACAAATGTAAAATATTGCACATATGTAGAAAACGTAATTGTACATATCCCCCACTATCCTTTAAAAACAAAGCAAACGAATGTACAAATTCTTTTCAAATTCTTGGCCTTATCTTTGACTAGCGACTTACCTTTAAACAACATTGTATTGATCTCAAAAACAGCCTAAACAACCGCCTCAACATCATTAAATTCCTAAGTTCAAAACACCAACAAGGTAAATCGTAGCGGAAGCCGGACCACTCGATATACAAAACAGAGTTACTCAAATGACCTATTTTAACTTATCTTCTGCACTACTAATAACCAACGAGTAAAAAAACCGACGCAGATACAAAGTAATATCGTCCATCCGGAAATGCATTAAATTAATAAACTACACAATATTCCCTAACCCTACCTTTGAAATAAAGTCTCGCCTAAGCCACCGTGGGCCCTAGATTCTTCTTCTTTTATCACGTCCCTTCATCGCTAACCTAAATCTTCTACTTCCAACTCAACTTTCCGACAACTACTGGCATCAAACCATGGCCTTAAAAATTGGAACTGGCTCTTCAACATATCTAAAAATGAAACAAGCACATAATTTGCCGTTGTGAAGAAATGTGGATCTCTGGTATCACGAGGATTACTCCCACACTATTACTCTATCTTTGCAGCAGAGGCTGTTGCCATATTAAAAGCTATTCAGTATGCCAAAGCAAACAAAGGGAAATATGGAATTTGTACGTATAATCTATCCACCGTGTTTCAAATTTTACACAACAATAACAACCTCATTTGTGAACTCCGATTTCTATGTTCCAATACCAACATAAATTATAACTTGTCTGGGTTCCCGGGCACTCAGGCATAGACGGAAAGGAGCGCGCCGACGCCGCAGCAAGAGAAGGTGGCTTTTCACTATGTCTAACCGTCCAGGTATAGAGAATGATATTCGAAATTATATCAAGCGTATACGGCGTGATAGAGAACTCACCAAATGGCACTCATATAACCATTGGTATAAAGCATATTAACTTTGAAAAAACCCGGATAACACAAAAAATACTGTCCTTCATAAAATATTGTAACTTCACGACTTTAATTTAACTTCTACTTTTAAGAAAGTCGAGTCGCAGTACTCTTAAACCTAATTTTGGCGCTCAACGCGAAATAAATTTTCACTTGCCTTTAGATCTTCATCTACATAAATCCCGAGCAATGAAGCACCTGCTAGTTATAATAGAAATGTTGATGAGAAAATATGGCCCCGTACAAATTATACATTTTTAGTTTCTAACCACAATTGGTAATCACTAAAACATGTCTTTGATGCCAATGATTAGAATCTTACAAATTAAATAAGTGGTTTTATAAACTATTCTTGAGGCACTTTAATACAACAAAATAATCCACATCAAATACTCACCTGCACCACTCCGACCGGTTTGTAGTGACGGCAAAAATGTCCATTCGTTATTTTCAGGGTGATAGCACTCTACGCTAGCCAAACGTTCATTACCATCAAAGCCACCGATTGCGTACAGTAGTCGATTAACAACCACAACACCAATGCCTAAACGTTTCGCTTGCATTGGTTTTACCAAAGTCCAGCGATCTTGGTCCGGGTCATAACTAAACAAAACATATTGTTTTTTAAAAATATACTTTATGTCTCAAACTCACTATTCAACAGTATTATGATATTCCATTCCCGCTGAGCCTCCTATGGCATACATTAGTTCATCCATAACTGCTACCCCTACCCGATGACGCGGCACAGACATAGGGGAACAAGGCCGCCATTGCTCCGTTATCGCACTGTATCGGTCTACCCAATCAGAATCATATGATGACCCAACGTTATTGTTTCGACCCCCAACGGCATAAAATTTTCCCTTTAAGAATGCTGCACCAAGTCCTGACCTTGGAATTCGAAGATTAGGCAGGGTAGTCCAAGTTTTATCGTCAACGTTATACGCTTCTAATATATCTAGGGAATGACGAAAAAAACCACCGGCCACAAATATCATACGCGTTGTGTTGGGCGTGCGATCTTTAACTACTGGACGTTTATGTAATGTCAAGTCTTTAAATATTTTTGCTAAGTATTCTCGACAGGCTGGTGCTTTACGTAATACATCACAATTTTTCATCTGTTCTTTAAGAAAGTTTGGCGTCAGGAATTGGCACCTTACTGCATATAATATGTGTTCCATCTTAGAGTGCCGATTATCCTCATCATATTTCACCCATTTCAAAACGGCATTATAAACTTCCCTTTCTTCTTGAACATTTAATTCGTCGCGTCTGATAAGTGCGATGACTTGATATGCAGTAAGTTGCAGAAATTCTTCTTCTTGAGAAACCTAATTAAAAAATATCATTCAAATAGTTGATATCATTTATATCTTTAAGTCTAACTTGAGTAAAGTATCGTTCGATAAAGTAGTTAGCTTTCTTTTGAAGTTCTATGCAACCATGCTGCTCCGCAAAGTTTGCAATCCCAATTGCATTCGTTGGATCCAATTGTCGCTCGAGAAAAGCACAGCATGCGTCTATTACATTAGCAATACTACAAAGCAATACTATTTTACCCCTTGGAGTTGAACACGGGGCATTTCTGACTCCTTCAATCCACCGGTAAACATAGCTTTGAAGTATGGGGATGCCGCTGATAACACTACTTTATGAGCAGGGAAAAGTTCTTGTTTAACTTCAAGTACTACGTCTGTTAGCATATTATGCGATCGCATCATAAACATAATTTTTAAAGCTTCCTTTGCGTAATTCGCCATGCAAAAGGTCATGTCATCATCTTTGGCATCGTGGTCGTCCATTAGCGAAGGTGTTCCACCACATGAACCAAATGACATACTTGATAATGAACTGTCGGTATCGTTCATATCAATATCTAGAAGGTTAAGAAATATTAATATTATACTTTAGCTTCGAATATGTTCACTTTCAAAGCACCTACAATAGACTACGGTAAGGGGGATACTTCTTCTATGAATCATGGCCGTCAAACCTACTTGTGTACAGACAAGCCGGAAATATGGGAATAATTTACTATAATACTAACAGGGCCTCGGCGCGTTGCTGCCTTTTGCGCTCTGTCTAATACTGCGATTTTCTCGTGTTTCTCTTCTAGTGTTTAACTTTTTGGGTGGCATTTCGTATTCTTAATTTTTTTTTATTTTCTAATTTTCATTCGAATATTTGAACATTTTGGGATCTGAAAATTGATTTGGTCTTTATATTTAGCGAATTCGAGTATTTTTTCGCACCAAACTTAGCCGCAAACATGCTCCATGATGACATCTACCAAATGTACCAATTTTCATGGTGCTCGTCAAACGGTGTCGGATTCCATAGGGATCAAACAGACAGACAGACAGACAAATAAACATAATATAAGCAGACGATAAAGAGTGCCTAAGGGACGCATGTTATGGCTATCGATCTTCAATAAAATTTCTTTGATACGAAAAAAAATAATAATAAAAAAATAATACAAAAAAAAATACTTCGTACAAAAGTTCAGACTACACCTTGATAACTGAAAAACATGTTGTGCAAACATATATTTGGCCTGTTAAGAAACACATATGTTGAATCCTTGACCGTGCCAAAGCTGGAGTTCTGCGCTGAGACACTGATGGCCCAGCTTGTACATCAAGTAAACATAATGAAGCTATTCAACTGCGCTTATCACTGCTGGTCCGACTCTGCTGTGGTTTTGACATGGATAAGGGAGGAACCATCCAGGTTCAACGTCTTCGTCGCAAACCGCGTCCGCAATATCCAACAACGCACATGGAATGACACTACGTTCCTACAGCAATGAATCCTGCCGACATACTATCTAAAGGAGCTTCACCTGGTGAGCTTGTACGATCTTCACTCTGGCTAAATGGACCGCAGACAAATCAACAAGTCAAGCCCTCTTAGCAACATACACACCCTGTCTCCGTTCTTGGACAAATTCGGATTGATCCGAGGTGGTGTCCGTCTAATCAACTCAGCCTTGGGATTGGAAGCTCGTCACCCCGTCATCCTACTGACTGGCGGACTGTTTGAGACAGGAAAACTATCGCTCACATAATAAACAAGTGCATTCGCTGCTTGCGCAACAGGCCTGGTCTCGTGCAGCACATCATGAGAGACTTGCCAAAAGATCGAGTGACGTCTTCACGAGCTTTCCATGTGACTGGCGTCGATTACTGCGAACCGTTCTATTACAAGCCCGAAGCTCGCAACAAATAACCGGTCACATCTGCCTGTTTGTTTTGCTACAAAGGCGGTTAACCTCGAACTGGTCACGGACCTCTCGACCGTTACATTCATCGATACCCTGAAGCGATTCATCTACACCCGTGGCCGGCCCATGAAGTCTGGTCAGACAACACAACAAACTTCGTGGGAGTCAATTCGATAAAAATCGCCAAAATTCTGATTCCGTGATTTCTGCCGTGGAGTCAACATGGAATGGAGCTTCATACCACCTAGATCACTGCATTTTGGTGGCCTTTGGGAGGCGGCGGTCAAGACGACTAAATGTCATTTTTACCGATGCGTTGCATTGCCTGTACTCGGATTCGACGAGTTGGGAACACAAGTATGTCATATTGCTGCAATAATAAACTCAAGGCCCCTATTGCCAATTTCAGAAAGCCCTGATTGTCTTGACGTTTTAACACTCGCTCACTTTCTAATCGGAGCTTTGTTCGCATCTATACCCGAGCCTGATCTCACCGACCTCACCGTAAACCGTCTTGATAGGTGGCAGAGGATCACATACTTGCATCAAACCTTCTGGAAACGATGGAGCAAGGAGTACCGCACCCTGTTGCAGCAACGCTCCAAGTGGCACAGCTCGTCGCCATCCTTGAAGACAAATACGATGGTTCTCGTGAAGGACGTGATCTTGCCACCGCTGAAGTGGCCACTGACAAGAGTAACCAAGCTAATACCTGGTAGAGATGGCGTCGATAGAGTAACCGTTCTGCGCACGAGCACTGGTACAACCTGGTCACCAAGCTGTGCATTCCACCACAGGATGATGCTGTTGGCAGCCAGGATCTTCCAACGGGAGGAGGATGTTGGAGCAAGGCCCCTTGAACTTAGTATTTAAGCAATTCAAACCATTGTAAACTTAGCGCCTTCAACGCATGATTTCTGTAAGCTTGGCAGCACTTCTTGTTTAATCACTTGCCTTGAGCACATTAAAGAAGTTAGTTTACAAAATTCGCCAGCTCTGCTTCTTCTTAGAACTGCAAACACACAGCTGTCGAAAAAGCTCGGCAGCTCAACAAGCAACTTCTTCAAATTTTGCAATTTTATGATGTCTACTGCGGAAAAATTATTTTTCTTAGCATACTTTATACATTTGTTAAATAATATAATAATATATATTGTTTAATAATGATAATAGCGCCTGTGAATGTGTCTTTATCTATTCTTCTCCAACTTTTTCGCTTTCCACTTCATTTTTATTGTCTTCATTCATAATTAGTCTCAACAACATCGTCGTCTACCCACTCATTCAATTCTCCCTTGGCATACACATTTGGGGCTATATAAACCAATAAATCGATTAAATTAGGTACAGGGTCAGCATAATTTTCGCCTAAGTCGCTTAGCGGTAAGTCATCTTCTGATTGCCAATCCTTATTGCATAGAAATTTATTCAAAAATTTTCGTAATGCGCTGGGTTTTACGGAATTACATGGGCGAGCACTCACCTATGCCACGTTTTTAAGGTTGAATATTTTTAAGCATTCCATGAGATCACTTTCCATGATGGATAAAATATGGCAAAGAAAACTTTTACGATAGTCTATTTTAAATAAACAAATCCCATTTGGAGGCAAAAACATAACATAAATTTTCCCTTGTATTTCTTAGTTGAGGTGAATGGCTCGATGAATTGTCTAATAATAAAAGTGGGTAAGTTTTTTTTTTCAGATAAGATTCAACGTCAGGCTTAAAGGTACCATAAAAGCATCTTTTAAACAACATTTCTGTCACCCAAGCATTTTTGCTATGAGTGTAATTGCAGATTACAAGCGTTCTCCTTGTACTCTGCAGGTTTCATTGTTTTTCTGTGACCAAGGCCACATTCTGTTTGCGCCTAATAACTACAAGTACGATATCAATCTGCACAATATAAAAAGTGTTCTACTACGCATAACTACTCTCACCTTTGAAATGTTTCTTTAATGTCACTTATTGTTGACTTCCCAACTCCATATCTTATAGCAAGATGCCTTCCTTTCTTTAACTCAGTAAATATTTCATTTTTTTGTCGATGATTAAAAAGTTTATCTTATTACGTATTCCCAACATTGCGAACCTTCAAATACAAAATCGAACTGAAGAACAAAACACAAGCAGATCGAATAACATGTATCATGTGTGTCGTTGATCGTGAAAATAAACGTCAGGGCTCCAGCCATACTCTACAAAACGGGATCTTTTTGAATTTTGTTTCCTTTCTCATTGAGTATTGAAAATAGTTGGTGTCCGGATTATTTAGGGAAACAAAAAAGGCAAGTGTCCGAATTACAGAGTCTGCAATGCAATTGACTTTTGTGTCCGTATTACCGAGTATTCGGATTACCACGCCGCTACTGTTAATTTATAAATAACTTAAGTTAATTTATAAATACAAACAGAGACTTTGTGTAAATGAAGCCACTCATACATAAAATACATTTGTTTATTTAATGTAGTTGTCTTAAGACTGATATTTAAAATAAACAATAAAAAAATGAGGCTGTCCTAAAAAAAATAAAAATTGTTTTCTTCAAAGCATACCCTTTAGTTGTAAAAACGATTGTTTCATGTTACTAGAACCACGGCAACCTGTGCCGACTTGGATCGAAATAGTTTGACTTTACTCGGCTTCAAATCATCACTGTTGCCAGCTACTTAAGGGCCAAATACACCATTCACACTAGAGAACTTCACCGGTGCACCGCAACAATAAGTACACCGCACAGTTTGACTTGAACACTCAGAAGGAAAAGACGTACGTGGGCTTTTCATGTGTTCTAACTTGGTCTAACTTTTTTTTACCGCTATTAAAAAAACTCTTATCTCTTATTCATTTGAACAACTTAACAAACAAGAGGAGAAAAGTATAATTTAACAATAATTATGCCATCCAACCAACATCGCCCGTTAATACGGGAAAGGGAACCTCCTGATAAAACAAGGTGAATCAAATCGATATTGACAGTAATAAAATATTTAAAAACCCAACACATGGCCCAAATACTTAATCAGGAGAAGACTAGATGATAATCAAACTTGTCTCTCCATTCCTCTTAAAAACAGTGATTGACAATGTATGTAACGGGGAAATTGAAGAGCTCTCCCTTCTTCTTAAAACAAAATCCCTTACACAAGCAAACAAACTAATTGCAATTTCTACTTTTTGCTCTCAAAAACTTGCACTGGGATCCTAATGCTTGCCTACCATCTTATCGGTGTCGTCACAAATTGATCAACTTCCCTACCTTGTCTAGTCGTAGAACGGTCAACTTTTATGTATAACCTCAGTTATGGTAGTATTAACTCACCTTTCTTACTTAAAATGATTAACTTTAGTGTACCATCACGTCCAACTAGAAACTATTCTCCTATTACTCTTCCCTTTGTAGAGCTTCTTATTCGCAACATGATCCATTCTATGTCTTATGCAAATCTTTTAATAACCACTTTGCGTGTGATGCTCCTCCCACCTCTTCTTATGTTATAAAAACTAAATTGTTTACATCGTTGAATTAATGCATAACTTATTTTCTATACTGTTAACCTGAATTTGTTCCCCTTGTTTAAATAGTCTATGTTATTGTAGGTATTGAATTCTAAATTGAATATTATCTTTAGTTTAATCTTGCCTGCTGATTATGTTAGTGGCTGATGATGTTTTTATCTGTAGCCAAATATTTAGTACGCAGGCATTAGCTTTGGTATGGCATGATCACCAAAGATATTAGCAATTATTTGATGCCACTTGGGCCTGTCCCATGTGAGATCAGTGTGTGGTCATTGCGTACCTACTAAGTCGATAAAAAAAAATAAAAATACAACTGCAATCACTCAACAACCAAATCGACATCGAAATAACCGAACACAGTACACTTAATCTCTGTAAAGGCGTGATCTACTGCAACAATTTGAGACTAATCTCTGATGAAGAAATACTCCACGAATTAAAATCCCAAGGCGTAATTGAGTGCAAGAAAATCCTTAAAAAGCAACAAGACACTTACAGAAACTGGTCTCATAGTTTTAACATTCGCTGCGCTTGACCTGCCTACACAAATTAACGTTGGATACGAAAAGATAGGTGTGCGCCCATACATACGCCTTCCTCTTCCATGCAAAAATTGCATCCGCCTAGGCCACACAACAAACACTTGCAAAAGAGACAAGCTGTGTCTTGCATGTGCCAATCCAGCTCATATGACATTAATGGAACCCACGCTTGCAAAAACCTGAAATGCTGCATTAACTGCAAAGAAAGCTCGCTTTCCAACTACCACCACAGCATATTCGACCGAAAATGCCCCTATTTCATCAAAAATAAAGAGCTGCAATCTTTTTGTATATTGGAAAAAACTAACACATAGCAGGCAAACTTATAACCGAAACCAAACTAAAAGTTTTTCAGAATACAGGCTCTAAGCCAAAAAGCCAACTTAAAACAAAGCACAAATCAACATCACCTATACCAAACAACAAGCCAAACAAGCAACCTACCTTAGATATATCAACTGAAAAAGACCTTGTGTTTTCGTAATAATCTAAAATAATAATCCCTAGCCCGGGGCAGGGCCGGCCGCTGGGACGACCGGTGCCGCCTGGGAACAGGTATATCCTAATACCAGCCCCCAGCGTTTGCTTCACCGGCCGCCACCGCCCCCGGGAATACACACAGCTGCTGCCGGGCCGGGCGGGACTCCCCTTTCCATACCGGAGGTGCTTCGTGCTTGTGGTTGCTCGGCGACCCTCTACTACTAAACTATGCAACTGCACATACAATAACAAAAAAAAAACCTAACTGTAAAAAAAATAATTTAAAAACAACAATTTTTTAAGCTCCTTCAATCGAATCTTAACGGCTAATTAAACAATTTTAGTCAGTTGCAAATCATAATGAAAAACAGCCATCCAAAAATAATATCTCTACAAGAGACCCATCTTCTTTCCACACAAAACATTCCCATCCCAATCAACTACACACTTTACCACAAAAACACAGCGACAAATGGATATGGTGGTGTTGCACTGCTAATCCACAAATCTATTCAACAAGAAGAACTAACTCTAAACACATTCCATTTCGACACAATAGCAGTAACACTTTACTCTAAAATCAAATTCACTATAGTTTCTTCGTATATACCGCCTAACAAACAATATAACCTTGAAAACATTAAAAACACCTACAACAACTTAACACCAGTACTCATTACAGGAGATTTTAACAGCTGGCATAAGAGCTGGAGTTCTCATACTAACAACACCAGAGGTAACATTTTATTAAAATATATAAAACAATCGTCTCTTACTTACTACTTCAGCACCATACTTTAACGCATATAGACCTCTCCATTGCATCTCCCCATCAGACAATACAGTCCGGCAGGGACCACTACCCTATCCACATTAAACTCTTCGAAGAGAATACTACGAGTAATCCCACCCCTAACCCAAAATTTATCCCAGAGAAAGACAATTAGCCTCTATTTCAGGAAATCAAAGAAAAAATTCTGATGAAAGACACATAGTACAAACATAAACAAAGAAACTGCCAATGTAACTAAAATAATTATTCAGGGAGCAAACCAAGCCATAGGCCAAACCCATCCAACTTACCGTCCAAAAACGTCCCCTGGTGGGACCTTACCCTACAATTGAAAAACGAGAAAAATGTTGCATGGCCCAACCTAAGAGGAAACATAAACACTAATAACATTCTTACATACAAAAAAGCGAATGCCAAACTAAAGCGTGAAATAAAAATTTAAAAAAACAATAGGAACACAAAAGTTTACTGCCGAAATTATTCCAAGCTCCAGCACAGCTAAAATATCGTCAAACACAATTCGTTACTGTGGATTAGAATCTCGCCACAACATTTATTGCCTCACCAATCCCAATAACCACACAAAAAACATCTTCAACAAAAAAGATATAGCCAATACACAATGTATCCACTGCCGTGGTGCACGGGCCAAACTCTGCTCAAGACAACTTCCACCCATTTCGCAAACAAACAAACAAAAAACTTAGTTGGAACACCCACAAAATCTCTACTAATGTCAAAAATTGGCTATGGTATACACCTATATGGGAGGGCACCCAAACCAACCCCAACCCTACAAATATTGATCTCACTCTGATCTCAGCTGGACTGCTACCCTTTTTCCATTGACGCATTGCCTCAGGGTTACACGGAAGTGATCATTTCCTCATATCCACAAAAATTAATACCCATTCCACAACTGGAAAAACCTACTCTAAACAAGATCGATCATGCTAACTGGGATAGGTTTAATCTAGCCTGCAATAATAAATTAAATTTTTCCCCCAGGAACGACATAAAGCCCTTCGCTGCCAAAATAACGAGATCAATTCGTAGTGCAGCTAACTTACCTATACAACAGAGAAGGTCATACCACAAGACCACAAAGATAGTATGGTGGAGCAGCGAACTTAGTGCCCTTAGAGACAATAAACAACATCCTTGGCACAAATATAGAATAACCAAACCATTCCTAACTCAATCTCATACAACAAAACCAACTCCCTATTTAAAAAACAGCTAAAAATTCCAAGCGTAAGTCCCTGCAGTCCTAACAGTTCACATCAAGTATGCTTTGATTGGAAACCCTTCCATCCACCTCAAAGCAATTAATACTCCATCCTTTCTGCGTCGGCTGCGATTGCGGATGCTCGCCAAACGCCTGATGTGGTACATAACCAAAAACAACTTTATCAGCGCTAACCAGACAGCCTTTAAACCCAAGCACAGTACACTTAACGCTCTACTGCACCTCAACCACTACGCATTAGATGCTCTTTCGTCAAAAAGTCATGTTACCATATTGGCGACTGAGTTTGAAAAAGAGTTCGACCCCCGTCGGGTGCATACGGTTCTACTACAACTGTCGCGTTGTGGCGTGGTTCCGAAGACCTTCAACGTTGTGAAGGCGCTTATGATGAAGCCCTGCATTCGTGTCAAAATTAACAACAATCTCTCACAATGTTATAGGCTCTACAACGGCATTCCTCAGGGATCGGCTTTATCAGTAGTGCTTTTACTACTTTCCAATCCCTAAATGAAACAATCTCAAATTTCAAGACAAGTAAACTGTCAATATACGCTGATGAATTTATCTTCTTCACAAAACATAAAGATAACTCGCTCAACTCCATACTTTTAGAAATCCTAGGTAAAATAGAAGAACGGGGTGAATCTTCAGGTGCTGCCCTATTAATAGACAAATGTAAAATATTGCACATATGTAGAAAACGTAATTGTACATATCCCCCACTATCCTTTAAAAACAAAGCAAACGAATGTACAAATTCTTTTCAAATTCTTGGCCTTATCTTTGACTAGCGACTTACCTTTAAACAACATTGTATTGATCTCAAAAACAGCCTAAACAACCGCCTCAACATCATTAAATTCCTAAGTTCAAAACACCAACAAGGTAAATCGTAGCGGAAGCCGGACCACTCGATATACAAAACAGAGTTACTCAAATGACCTATTTTAACTTATCTTCTGCACTACTAATAACCAACGAGTAAAAAAACCGACGCAGATACAAAGTAATATCGTCCATCCGGAAATGCATTAAATTAATAAACTACACAATATTCCCTAACCCTACCTTTGAAATAAAGTCTCGCCTAAGCCACCGTGGGCCCTAGATTCTTCTTCTTTTATCACGTCCCTTCATCGCTATCCTAAATCTTCAACTTCCAACTCAACTTTCCGACAACTACTGGCATCAAACCATGGCCTTAAAAATTGGAACTGGCTCTTCAACATATCTAAAAATGAAACAAGCACATAATTTGCCGTTGTGAAGAAATGTGGATCTCTGGTATCACGAGGATTACTCCCACACTATTACTCTATCTTTGCAGCAGAGGCTGTTGCCATATTAAAAGCTATTCAGTATGCCAAAGCAAACAAAGGGAAATATGGAATTTGTACGTATAATCTATCCACCGTGTTTCAAATTTTACACAACAATAACAACCTCATTTGTGAACTCCGATTTCTATGTTCCAATACCAACATAAATTATAACTTGTCTGGGTTCCCGGGCACTCAGGCATAGACGGAAAGGAGCGCGCCGACGCCGCAGCAAGAGAAGGTGGCTTTTCACTATGTCTAACCGTCCAGGTATAGAGAATGATATTCGAAATTATATCAAGCGTATACGGCGTGATAGAGAACTCACCAAATGGCACTCATATAACCATTGGTATAAAGCATATTAACTTTGAAAAAACCCGGATAACACAAAAAATACTGTCCTTCATAAAATATTGTAACTTCACGACTTTAATTTAACTTCTACTTTTAAGAAAGTCGAGTCGCAGTACTCTTAAACCTAATTTTGGCGCTCAACGCGAAATAAATTTTCACTTGCCTTTAGATCTTCATCTACACAAATCCCGAGCAATGAAGCACCTGCTAGTTATAATAGAAATGTTGATGAGAAAATATGGCCCCGTACAAATTATACATTTTTAGTTTCTAACCACAATTGGTAATCACTAAAACATGTCTTTGATGCCAATGATTAGAATCTTACAAATTAAATAAGTGGTTTTATAAACTATTCTTGAGGCACTTTAATACAACAAAATAATTCACATCAAATACTCACCTGCACCACTCCGACCGGTTTGTAGTGACGGCAAAAATGTCCATTCGTTATTTTCAGGGTGATAGCACTCTACGCTAGCCAAACGTTCATTACCATCAAAGCCACCGATTGCGTACAGTAGTCGATTAACAACCACAACACCAATGCCTAAACGTTTCGCTTGCATTGGTTTTACCAAAGTCCAGCGATCTTGGTCCGGGTCATAACTAAACAAAACATATTGTTTTTTAAAAATATACTTTATGTCTCAAACTCACTATTCAACAGTATTATGATATTCCATTCCCGCTGAGCCTCCTATGGCATACATTAGTTCATCCATAACTGCTACCCCTACCCGATGACGCGGCACAGACATAGGGGAACAAGGCCGCCATTGCTCCGTTATCGCACTGTATCGGTCTACCCAATCAGAATCATATGATGACCCAACGTTATTGTTTCGACCCCCAACGGCATAAAATTTTCCCTTTAAGAATGCTGCACCAAGTCCTGACCTTGGAATTCGAAGATTAGGCAGGGTAGTCCAAGTTTTATCGTCAACGTTATACGCTTCTAATATATCTAGGGAATGACGAAAAAAACCACCGGCCACAAATATCATACGCGTTGTGTTGGGCGTGCGCTCTTTAACTCCTGGACGTTTATGTAATGTCAAGTCTTTAAATATTTTTGCTAAGTATTCTCGACAGGCTGGTGCTTTACGTAATACATCACAATTTTTCATCTGTTCTTTAAGAAAGTTTGGCGTCAGGAATTGGCACCTTACTGCATATAATATGTGTTCCATCTTAGAGTGCCGATTATCCTCATCATATTTCACCCATTTCAAAACGGCATTATAAACTTCCCTTTCTTCTTGAACATTTAATTCGTCGCGTCTGATAAGTGCGATGACTTGATATGCAGTAAGTTGCAGAAATTCTTCTTCTTGAGAAACCTAATTAAAAAATATCATTCAAATAGTTGATATCATTTATATCTTTAAGTCTAACTTGAGTAAAGTATCGTTCGATAAAGTAGTTAGCTTTCTTTTGAAGTTCTATGCAACCATGCTGCTCCGCAAAGTTTGCAATCCCAATTGCATTCGTTGGATCCAATTGTCGCTCGAGAAAAGCACAGCATGCGTCTATTACATTAGCAATACTACAAAGCAATACTATTTTACCCCTTGGAGTTGAACACGGGGCATTTCTGACTCCTTCAATCCACCGGTAAACATAGCTTTGAAGTATGGGGATGCCGCTGATAACACTACTTTATGAGCAGGGAAAAGTTCTTGTTTAACTTCAAGTACTACGTCTGTTAGCATATTATGCGATCGCATCATAAACATCATTTTTGAAGCTTCCTTTGCGTAATTCGCCATGCAAAAGGTCATGTCATCATCTTTGGCATCGTGGTCGTCCATTAGCGAAGGTGTTCCACCACATGAACCAAATGACATACTTGATAATGAACTGTCGGTATCGTTCATATCAATATCTAGAAGGTTAAGAAATATTAATATTATACTTTAGCTTCGAATATGTTCACTTTCAAAGCACCTACAATAGACTACGGTAAGGGGGATACTTCTTCTATGAATCATGGCCGTCAAACCTACTTGTATACAGACAAGCCGGAAATATGGGAATAATTTACTATAATACTAACAGGGCCTCGGCGCGTTGCTGCCTTTTGCGCTCTGTCTAATACTGCGATTTTCTCGTGTTTCTCTTCCAGTGTTTAACTTTTTGGGTGGCATTTCGTATTCTTAATTTTTTTTTATTTTCTAATTTTCATTCGAATATTTGAACATTTTGGGATCTGAAAATTGATTTGGTCTTTATATTTAGCGAATTCGAGTATTTTTTCGCACCAAACTTAGCCGCAAACATGCTCCATGATGACATCTACCACATGTACCAATTTTCATGGTGCTCGTCAAACGGTGTCGGATTCCATAGGGATCAAACAGACAGACAGACAGACAAATAAACATAATATAAGCAGACGATAAAGAGTGCCTAAGGGACGCATGTTATGGCTATCGATCTTCAATAAAATTTCTTTGATACGAAAAAAAATAATAATAAAAAAATAATACAAAAAAAAATACTTCGTACAAAAGTTCAGACTACACCTTGATAACTGAAAAACATGTTGTGCAAACATATATTTGGCCTGTTAAGAAACACATATGTTGAATCCTTGACCGTGCCAAAGCTGGAGTTCTGCGCTGAGACACTGATGGCCCAGCTTGTACATCAAGTAAACATAATGAAGCTATTCAACTGCGCTTATCACTGCTGGTCCGACTCTGCTGTGGTTTTGACATGGATAAGGGAGGAACCATCCAGGTTCAACGTCTTCGTCGCAAACCGCGTCCGCAATATCCAACAACGCACATGGAATGACACTACGTTCCTACAGCAATGAATCCTGCCGACATACTATCTAAAGGAGCTTCACCTGGTGAGCTTGTGCGATCTTCACTCTGGCTAAATGGACCGCAGACAAATCAACAAGTCAAGCCCTCTTAGCAACATACACACCCTGTCTCCGTTCTTGGACAAATTCGGATTGATCCGAGGTGGTGTCCGTCTAATCAACTCAGCCTTGGGATTGGAAGCTCGTCACCCCGTCATCCTACTGACTGGCGGACTGTTTGAGACAGGAAAACTATCGCTCACATAATAAACAAGTGCATTCGCTGCTTGCGCAACAGGCCTGGTCTCGTGCAGCACATCATGAGAGACTTGCCAAAAGATCGAGTGACGTCTTCACGAGCTTTCCATGTGACTGGCGTCGATTACTGCGAACCGTTCTATTACAAGCCCGAAGCTCGCAACAAATAACCGGTCACATCTGCCTGTTTGTTTTGCTACAAAGGCGGTTAACCTCGAACTGGTCACGGACCTCTCGACCGTTACATTCATCGATACCCTGAAGCGATTCATCTACACCCGTGGCCGGCCCATGAAGTCTGGTCAGACAACACAACAAACTTCGTGGGAGTCAATTCGATAAAAATCGCCAAAATTCTGATTCCGTGATTTCTGCCGTGGAGTCAACATGGAATGGAGCTTCATACCACCTAGATCACTGCATTTTGGTGGCCTTTGGGAGGCGGCGGTCAAGACGACTAAATGTCATTTTTACCGATGCGTTGCATTGCCTGTACTCGGATTCGACGAGTTGGGAACACAAGTATGTCATATTGCTGCAATAATAAACTCAAGGCCCCTATTGCCAATTTCAGAAAGCCCTGATTGTCTTGACGTTTTAACACTCGCTCACTTTCTAATCGGAGCTTTGTTCGCATCTATACCCGAGCCTGATCTCACCGACCTCACCGTAAACCGTCTTGATAGGTGGCAGAGGATCACATACTTGCATCAAACCTTCTGGAAACGATGGAGCAAGGAGTACCGCACCCTGTTGCAGCAACGCTCCAAGTGGCACAGCTCGTCGCCATCCTTGAAGACAAATACGATGGTTCTCGTGAAGGACGTGATCTTGCCACCGCTGAAGTGGCCACTGACAAGAGTAACCAAGCTAATACCTGGTAGAGATGGCGTCGATAGAGTAACCGTTCTGCGCACGAGCACTGGTACAACCTGGTCACCAAGCTGTGCATTCCACCACAGGATGATGCTGTTGGCAGCCAGGATCTTCCAACGGGAGGAGGATGTTGGAGCAAGGCCCCTTGAACTTAGTATTTAAGCAATTCAAACCATTGTAAACTTAGCGCCTTCAACGCATGATTTCTGTAAGCTTGGCAGCACTTCTTGTTTAATCACTTGCCTTGAGCACATTAAAGAAGTTAGTTTACAAAATTCGCCAGCTCTGCTTCTTCTTAGAACTGCAAACACACAGCTGTCGAAAAAGCTCGGCAGCTCAACAAGCAACTTCTTCAAATTTTGCAATTTTATGATGTCTACTGCGGAAAAATTATTTTTCTTAGCATACTTTATACATTTGTTAAATAATATAATAATATATATTGTTTAATAATGATAATAGCGCCTGTGAATGTGTCTTTATCTATTCTTCTCCAACTTTTTCGCTTTCCACTTCATTTTTATTGTCTTCATTCATAATTAGTCTCAACAACATCGTCGTCTACCCACTCATTCAATTCTCCCTTGGCATACACATTTGGGGCTATATAAACCAATAAATCGATTAAATTAGGTACAGGGTCAGCATAATTTTCGCGTAAGTCGCTTAGCGGTAAGTCATCTTCTGATTGCCAATCCTTATTGCATAGAAATTTATTCAAAAATTTTCGTAATGCGCTGGGTTTTACGGAATTACATGGGCGAGCACTCACCTATGCCACGTTTTTAAGGTTGAATATTTTTAAGCATTCCATGAGATCACTTTCCATGATGGATAAAATATGGCAAAGAAAACTTTTACGATAGTCTATTTTAAATAAACAAATCCCATTTGGAGGCAAAAACATAACGTAAAAATTTTCCCTTGTATTTCTTAGTTGAGGTGAATGGCTCGATGCATTGTCTAATAATAAAAGTGGGTAAGTTTTTTTTTTCAGATAAGATTCAACGTCAGGCTTAAAGGTACCATAAAAGCATCTTTTAAACAACATTTCTGTCACCCAAGCATTTTTGCTATGAGTGTAATTGCAGATTACAAGCGTTCTCCTTGTACTCTGCAGGTTTCATTGTTTTTCTGTGACCAAGGCCACATTCTGTTTGCGCCTAATAACTACAAGTACGATATCAATCTGCACAATATAAAAAGTGTTCTACTACGCATAACTACTCTCACCTTTGAAATGTTTCTTTAATGTCACTTATTGTTGACTTCCCAACTCCATATCTTATAGCAAGATGCCTTCCTTTCTTTAACTCAGTAAATATTTCATTTTTTTGTCGATGATTAAAAAGTTTATCTTATTACGTATTCCCAACATTGCGAACCTTCAAATACAAAATCGAACTGAAGAACAAAACACAAGCAGATCGAATAACATGTATCATGTGTGTCGTTGATCGTGAAAATAAACGTCAGGGCTCCAGCCATACTCTACAAAACGGGATCTTTTTGAATTTTGTTTCCTTTCTCATTGAGTATTGAAAATAGTTGGTGTCCGGATTATTTAGGGAAACAAAAAAGGCAAGTGTCCGAATTACAGAGTCTGCAATGCAATTGACTTTTGTGTCCGTATTACCGAGTATTCGGATTACCACGCCGCTACTGTTAATTTATAAATAACTTAAGTTAATTTATAAATACAAACAGAGACTTTGTGTAAATGAAGCCACTCATACATAAAATACATTTGTTTATTTAATGTAGTTGTCTTAAGACTGATATTTAAAATAAACAATAAAAAAATGAGGCTGTCCTAAAAAAAATAAAAATTGTTTTCTTCAAAGCATACCCTTTAGTTGTAAAAACGATTGTTTCATGTTACTAGAACCACGGCAACCTGTGCCGACTTGGATCGAAATAGTTTGACTTTACTCGGCTTCAAATCATCACTGTTGCCAGCTACTTAAGGGCCAAATACACCATTCACACTAGAGAACTTCACCGGTGCACCGCAACAATAAGTACACCGCACAGTTTGACTTGAACACTCAGAAGGAAAAGACGTACGTGGGCTTTTCATGTGTTCTAACTTGGTCTAACTTTTTTTTACCGCTATTAAAAAAACTCTTATCTCTTATTCATTTGAACAACTTAACAAACAAGAGGAGAAAAGTATAATTTAACAATAATTATGCCATCCAACCAACATCGCCCGTTAATACGGGAAAGGGAACCTCCTGATAAAACAAGGTGAATCAAATCGATATTGACAGTAATAAAATATTTAAAAACCCAACACATGGCCCAAATACTTAATCAGGAGAAGACTAGATGATAATCAAACTTGTCTCTCCATTCCTCTTAAAAACAGTGATTGACAATGTATGTAACGGGGAAATTGAAGAGCTCTCCCTTCTTCTTAAAACAAAATCCCTTACACAAGCAAACAAACTAATTGCAATTTCTACTTTTTGCTCTCAAAAACTTGCACTGGGATCCTAATGCTTGCCTATCATCTTATCGGTGTCGTCACAAATTGATCAACTTCCCTACCTTGTCTAGTCGTAGAACGGTCAACTTTTATGTATAACCTCAGTTATGGTAGTATTAACTCACCTTTCTTACTTAAAATGATTAACTTTAGTGTACCATCACGTCCAACTAGAAACTATTCTCCTATTACTCTTCCCTTTGTAGAGCTTCTTATTCGCAACATGATCCATTCTATGTCTTATGCAAATCTTTTAATAACCACTTTGCGTGTGATGCTCCTCCCACCTCTTCTTATGTTATAAAAACTAAATTGTTTACATCGTTGAATTAATGCATAACTTATTTTCTATACTGTTAACCTGAATTTGTTCCCCTTGTTTAAATAGTCTATGTTATTGTAGGTATTGAATTCTAAATTGAATATTATCTTTAGTTTAATCTTGCCTGCTGATTATGTTAGTGGCTGATGATGTTTTTATCTGTAGCCAAATATTTAGTACGCAGGCATTAGCTTTGGTATGGCATGATCACCAAAGTTATTAGCAATTATTTGATGCCACTTGGGCCTGTCCCATGTGAGATCAGTGTGTGGTCATTGCGTACCTACTAAGTCGATAAAAAAAAATAAAAATACAACTGCAATCACTCAACAACCAAATCGACATCGAAATAACCGAACACAGTACACTTAATTTCTGTAAAGGCGTGATCTACTGCAACAATTTGAGACTAATCTCTGATGAAGAAATACTCCACGAATTAAAATCCCAAGGCGTAATTGAGTGCAAG
Source organism: Cacoxenus indagator (assembly GCA_035041755.1). Lineage (NCBI taxonomy): Eukaryota > Metazoa > Arthropoda > Insecta > Diptera > Drosophilidae > Cacoxenus > Cacoxenus indagator. Next base: position 100,970 of record JAWNKX010000249.1, on the reverse strand, counting down.
AAAATCCTTAAAAAGCAACAAGACACTTACAGAAACTGGTCTCATAGTTTTAACATTCGCTGCGCTTGACCTGCCTACACAAATTAACGTTGGATACGAAAAGATAGGTGTGCGCCCATACATACGCCTTCCTCTTCCATGCAAAAATTGCATCCGCCTAGGCCACACAACAAACACTTGCAAAAGAGACAAGCTGTGTCTTGCATGTGCCAACCCAGCTCATATGACATTGATGGAACCCACGCCTGCAAAAACCTGAAATGCTGCATTAACTGCAAAGAAAGCTCGCTTTCCAACTACCACCACAGCATATTCGACCGAAAATGCCCCTATTTCATCAAAATAAAGAGCTGCAATCTTTTTGTATATTGGAAAAAACTAACACATAGCAAGCAAACTTATAACCGAAACCAAACTAAAAGTTTTTCAGAATACAGGCTCTAAGCCAAAAAGCCAACTTAAAACAAAGCACAAATCAACATCACCTATACCAAACAACAAGCCAAACAAGCAACCTACCTTAGATATATCAACTGAAAAAGACCTTGTGTTTTCGTAATAATCTAAAATAATAATCCCTAGCCCGGGGCAGGGCCGGCCGCTGGGACGACCGGTGCCGCCTGGGAACAGGTATATCCTAATACCAGCCCCCAGCGTTTGCTTCACCGGCCGCCACCGCCCCCGGGAATACACACAGCTGCTGCCGGGCCGGGCGGGACTCCCCTTTCCATACCGGAGGTGCTTCGTGCTTGTGGTTGCTCGGCGACCCTCTACTACTAAACTATGCAACTGCACATACAATAACAAAAAAAAAACCTAACTGTAAAAAAAATAATTTAAAAACAACAATTTTTTAAGCTCCTTCAATCGAATCTTAACGGCTAATTAAACAATTTTAGTCAGTTGCAAATCATAATGAAAAACAGCCATCCAAAAATAATATCTCTACAAGAGACCCATCTTCTTTCCACACAAAACATTCCCATCCCAATCAACTACACACTTTACCACAAAAACACAGCGACAAATGGATATGGTGGTGTTGCACTGCTAATCCACAAATCTATTCAACAAGAAGAACTAACTCTAAACACATTCCATTTCGACACAATAGCAGTAACACTTTACTCTAAAATCAAATTCACTATAGTTTCTTCGTATATACCGCCTAACAAACAATATAACCTTGAAAACATTAAAAACACCTACAACAACTTAACACCAGTACTCATTACAGGAGATTTTAACAGCTGGCATAAGAGCTGGAGTTCTCATACTAACAACACCAGAGGTAACATTTTATTAAAATATATAAAACAATCGTCTCTTACTTACTACTTCAGCACCATACTTTAACGCATATAGACCTCTCCATTGCATCTCCCCATCAGACAATACAGTCCGGCAGGGACCACTACCCTATCCACATTAAACTCTTCGAAGAGAATACTACGAGTAATCCCACCCCTAACCCAAAATTTATCCCAGAGAAAGACAATTAGCCTCTATTTCAGGAAATCAAAGAAAAAATTCTGATGAAAGACACATAGTACAAACATAAACAAAGAAACTGCCAATGTAACTAAAATAATTATTCAGGGAGCAAACCAAGCCATAGGCCAAACCCATCCAACTTACCGTCCAAAAACGTCCCCTGGTGGGACCTTACCCTACAATTGAAAAACGAGAAAAATGTTGCATGGCCCAACCTAAGAGGAAACATAAACACTAATAACATTCTTACATACAAAAAAGCGAATGCCAAACTAAAGCGTGAAATAAAAATTTAAAAAAACAATAGGAACACAAAAGTTTACTGCCGAAATTATTCCAAGCTCCAGCACAGCTAAAATATCGTCAAACACAATTCGTTACTGTGGATTAGAATCTCGCCACAACATTTATTGCCTCACCAATCCCAATAACCACACAAAAAACATCTTCAACAAAAAAGATATAGCCAATACACAATGTATCCACTGCCGTGGTGCACGGGCCAAACTCTGCTCAAGACAACTTCCACCCATTTCGCAAACAAACAAACAAAAAACTTAGTTGGAACACCCACACAATCTCTACTAATGTCAAAAATTGGCTATGGTATACACCTATATGGGAGGGCACCCAAACCAACCCCAACCCTACAAATATTGATCTCACTCTGATCTCAGCTGGACTGCTACCCTTTTTCCATTGACGCATTGCCTCAGGGTTACACGGAAGTGATCATTTCCTCATATCCACAAAAATTAATACCCATTCCACAACTGGAAAAACCTACTCTAAACAAGATCGATCATGCTAACTGGGATAGGTTTAATCTAGCCTGCAATAATAAATTAAATTTTTCCCCCAGGAACGACATAAAGCCCTTCGCTGCCAAAATAACGAGATCAATTCGTAGTGCAGCTAACTTACCTATACAACAGAGAAGGTCATACCACAAGACCACAAAGATAGTATGGTGGAGCAGCGAACTTAGTGCCCTTAGAGACAATAAACAACATCCTTGGCACAAATATAGAATAACCAAACCATTCCTAACTCAATCTCATACAACAAAACCAACTCCCTATTTAAAAAACAGCTAAAAATTCCAAGCGTAAGTCCCTGCAGTCCTAACAGTTCACATCAAGTATGCTTTGATTGGAAACCCTTCCATCCACCTCAAAGCAATTAATACTCCATCCTTTCTGCGTCGGCTGCGATTGCGGATGCTCGCCAAACGCCTGATGTGGTACATAACCAAAAACAACTTTATCAGCGCTAACCAGACAGCCTTTAAACCCAAGCACAGTACACTTAACGCTCTACTGCACCTCAACCACTACGCATTAGATGCTCTTTCGTCAAAAAGTCATGTTACCATATTGGCGACTGAGTTTGAAAAAGAGTTCGACCCCCGTCGGGTGCATACGGTTCTACTACAACTGTCGCGTTGTGGCGTGGTTCCGAAGACCTTCAACGTTGTGAAGGCGCTTATGATGAAGCGCTGCATTCGTGTCAAAATTAACAGCAATCTCTCACAATGTTATAGGCTCTACAACGGCATTCCTCAGGGATCGGCTTTATCAGTAGTGCTTTTACTACTTTCCAATCCCTAAATGAAACAATCTCAAATTTCAAGACAAGTAAACTGTCAATATACGCTGATGAATTTATCTTCTTCACAAAACATAAAGATAACTCGCTCAACTCCATACTTTTAGAAATCCTAGGTAAAATAGAAGAACGGGGTGAATCTTCAGGTGCTGCCCTATTAATAGACAAATGTAAAATATTGCACATATGTAGAAAACGTAATTGTACATATCCCCCACTATCCTTTAAAAACAAAGCAAACGAATGTACAAATTCTTTTCAAATTCTTGGCCTTATCTTTGACTAGCGACTTACCTTTAAACAACATTGTATTGATCTCAAAAACAGCCTAAACAACCGCCTCAACATCATTAAATTCCTAAGTTCAAAACACCAACAAGGTAAATCGTAGCGGAAGCCGGACCACTCGATATACAAAACAGAGTTACTCAAATGACCTATTTTAACTTATCTTCTGCACTACTAATAACCAACGAGTAAAAAAACCGACGCAGATACAAAGTAATATCGTCCATCCGGAAATGCATTAAATTAATAAACTACACAATATTCCCTAACCCTACCTTTGAAATAAAGTCTCGCCTAAGCCACCGTGGGCCCTAGATTCTTCTTCTTTTATCACGTCCCTTCATCGCTATCCTAAATCTTCAACTTCCAACTCAACTTTCCGACAACTACTGGCATCAAACCATGGCCTTAAAAATTGGAACTGGCTCTTCAACATATCTAAAAATGAAACAAGCACATAATTTGCCGTTGTGAAGAAATGTGGATCTCTGGTATCACGAGGATTACTCCCACACTATTACTCTATCTTTGCAGCAGAGGCTGTTGCCATATTAAAAGCTATTCAGTATGCCAAAGCAAACAAAGGGAAATATGGAATTTGTACGTATAATCTATCCACCGTGTTTCAAATTTTACACAACAATAACAACCTCATTTGTGAACTCCGATTTCTATGTTCCAATACCAACATAAATTATAACTTGTCTGGGTTCCCGGGCACTCAGGCATAGACGGAAAGGAGCGCGCCGACGCCGCAGCAAGAGAAGGTGGCTTTTCACTATGTCTAACCGTCCAGGTATAGAGAATGATATTCGAAATTATATCAAGCGTATACGGCGTGATAGAGAACTCACCAAATGGCACTCATATAACCATTGGTATAAAGCATATTAACTTTGAAAAAACCCGGATAACACAAAAAATACTGTCCTTCATAAAATATTGTAACTTCACGACTTTAATTTAACTTCTACTTTTAAGAAAGTCGAGTCGCAGTACTCTTAAACCTAATTTTGGCGCTCAACGCGAAATAAATTTTCACTTGCCTTTAGATCTTCATCTACACAAATCCCGAGCAATGAAGCACCTGCTAGTTATAATAGAAATGTTGATGAGAAAATATGGCCCCGTACAAATTATACATTTTTAGTTTCTAACCACAATTGGTAATCACTAAAACATGTCTTTGATGCCAATGATTAGAATCTTACAAATTAAATAAGTGGTTTTATAAACTATTCTTGAGGCACTTTAATACAACAAAATAATTCACATCAAATACTCACCTGCACCACTCCGACCGGTTTGTAGTGACGGCAAAAATGTCCATTCGTTATTTTCAGGGTGATAGCACTCTACGCTAGCCAAACGTTCATTACCATCAAAGCCACCGATTGCGTACAGTAGTCGATTAACAACCACAACACCAATGCCTAAACGTTTCGCTTGCATTGGTTTTACCAAAGTCCAGCGATCTTGGTCCGGGTCATAACTAAACAAAACATATTGTTTTTTAAAAATATACTTTATGTCTCAAACTCACTATTCAACAGTATTATGATATTCCATTCCCGCTGAGCCTCCTATGGCATACATTAGTTCATCCATAACTGCTACCCCTACCCGATGACGCGGCACAGACATAGGGGAACAAGGCCGCCATTGCTCCGTTATCGCACTGTATCGGTCTACCCAATCAGAATCATATGATGACCCAACGTTATTGTTTCGACCCCCAACGGCATAAAATTTTCCCTTTAAGAATGCTGCACCAAGTCCTGACCTTGGAATTCGAAGATTAGGCAGGGTAGTCCAAGTTTTATCGTCAACGTTATACGCTTCTAATATATCTAGGGAATGACGAAAAAAACCACCGGCCACAAATATCATACGCGTTGTGTTGGGCGTGCGCTCTTTAACTCCTGGACGTTTATGTAATGTCAAGTCTTTAAATATTTTTGCTAAGTATTCTCGACAGGCTGGTGCTTTACGTAATACATCACAATTTTTCACCTGTTCTTTAAGAAAGTTTGGCGTCAGGAATTGGCACCTTACTGCATATAATATGTGTTCCATCTTAGAGTGCCGATTATCCTCATCATATTTCACCCATTTCAAAACGGCATTATAAACTTCCCTTTCTTCTTGAACATTTAATTCGTCGCGTCTGATAAGTGCGATGACTTGATATGCAGTAAGTTGCAGAAATTCTTCTTCTTGAGAAACCTAATTAAAAAATATCATTCAAATAGTTGATATCATTTATATCTTTAAGTCTAACTTGAGTAAAGTATCGTTCGATAAAGTAGTTAGCTTTCTTTTGAAGTTCTATGCAACCATGCTGCTCCGCAAAGTTTGCAATCCCAATTGCATTCGTTGGATCCAATTGTCGCTCGAGAAAAGCACAGCATGCGTCTATTACATTAGCAATACTACAAAGCAATACTATTTTACCCCTTGGAGTTGAACACGGGGCATTTCTGACTCCTTCAATCCACCGGTAAACATAGCTTTGAAGTATGGGGATGCCGCTGATAACACTACTTTATGAGCAGGGAAAAGTTCTTGTTTAACTTCAAGTACTACGTCTGTTAGCATATTATGCGATCGCATCATAAACATCATTTTTGAAGCTTCCTTTGCGTAATTCGCCATGCAAAAGGTCATGTCATCATCTTTGGCATCGTGGTCGTCCATTAGCGAAGGTGTTCCACCACATGAACCAAATGACATACTTGATAATGAACTGTCGGTATCGTTCATATCAATATCTAGAAGGTTAAGAAATATTAATATTATACTTTAGCTTCGAATATGTTCACTTTCAAAGCACCTACAATAGACTACGGTAAGGGGGATACTTCTTCTATGAATCATGGCCGTCAAACCTACTTGTATACAGACAAGCCGGAAATATGGGAATAATTTACTATAATACTAACAGGGCCTCGGCGCGTTGCTGCCTTTTGCGCTCTGTCTAATACTGCGATTTTCTCGTGTTTCTCTTCCAGTGTTTAACTTTTTGGGTGGCATTTCGTATTCTTAATTTTTTTTTATTTTCTAATTTTCATTCGAATATTTGAACATTTTGGGATCTGAAAATTGATTTGGTCTTTATATTTAGCGAATTCGAGTATTTTTTCGCACCAAACTTAGCCGCAAACATGCTCCATGATGACATCTACCACATGTACCAATTTTCATGGTGCTCGTCAAACGGTGTCGGATTCCATAGGGATCAAACAGACAGACAGACAGACAAATAAACATAATATAAGCAGACGATAAAGAGTGCCTAAGGGACGCATGTTATGGCTATCGATCTTCAATAAAATTTCTTTGATACGAAAAAAAATAATAATAAAAAAATAATACAAAAAAAAATACTTCGTACAAAAGTTCAGACTACACCTTGATAACTGAAAAACATGTTGTGCAAACATATATTTGGCCTGTTAAGAAACACATATGTTGAATCCTTGACCGTGCCAAAGCTGGAGTTCTGCGCTGAGACACTGATGGCCCAGCTTGTACATCAAGTAAACATAATGAAGCTATTCAACTGCGCTTATCACTGCTGGTCCGACTCTGCTGTGGTTTTGACATGGATAAGGGAGGAACCATCCAGGTTCAACGTCTTCGTCGCAAACCGCGTCCGCAATATCCAACAACGCACATGGAATGACACTACGTTCCTACAGCAATGAATCCTGCCGACATACTATCTAAAGGAGCTTCACCTGGTGAGCTTGTACGATCTTCACTCTGGCTAAATGGACCGCAGACAAATCAACAAGTCAAGCCCTCTTAGCAACATACACACCCTGTCTCCGTTCTTGGACAAATTCGGATTGATCCGAGGTGGTGTCCGTCTAATCAACTCAGCCTTGGGATTGGAAGCTCGTCACCCCGTCATCCTACTGACTGGCGGACTGTTTGAGACAGGAAAACTATCGCTCACATAATAAACAAGTGCATTCGCTGCTTGCGCAACAGGCCTGGTCTCGTGCAGCACATCATGAGAGACTTGCCAAAAGATCGAGTGACGTCTTCACGAGCTTTCCATGTGACTGGCGTCGATTACTGCGAACCGTTCTATTACAAGCCCGAAGCTCGCAACAAATAACCGGTCACATCTGCCTGTTTGTTTTGCTACAAAGGCGGTTAACCTCGAACTGGTCACGGACCTCTCGACCGTTACATTCATCGATACCCTGAAGCGATTCATCTACACCCGTGGCCGGCCCATGAAGTCTGGTCAGACAACACAACAAACTTCGTGGGAGTCAATTCGATAAAAATCGCCAAAATTCTGATTCCGTGATTTCTGCCGTGGAGTCAACATGGAATGGAGCTTCATACCACCTAGATCACTGCATTTTGGTGGCCTTTGGGAGGCGGCGGTCAAGACGACTAAATGTCATTTTTACCGATGCGTTGCATTGCCTGTACTCGGATTCGACGAGTTGGGAACACAAGTATGTCATATTGCTGCAATAATAAACTCAAGGCCCCTATTGCCAATTTCAGAAAGCCCTGATTGTCTTGACGTTTTAACACTCGCTCACTTTCTAATCGGAGCTTTGTTCGCATCTATACCCGAGCCTGATCTCACCGACCTCACCGTAAACCGTCTTGATAGGTGGCAGAGGATCACATACTTGCATCAAACCTTCTGGAAACGATGGAGCAAGGAGTACCGCACCCTGTTGCAGCAACGCTCCAAGTGGCACAGCTCGTCGCCATCCTTGAAGACAAATACGATGGTTCTCGTGAAGGACGTGATCTTGCCACCGCTGAAGTGGCCACTGACAAGAGTAACCAAGCTAATACCTGGTAGAGATGGCGTCGATAGAGTAACCGTTCTGCGCACGAGCACTGGTACAACCTGGTCACCAAGCTGTGCATTCCACCACAGGATGATGCTGTTGGCAGCCAGGATCTTCCAACGGGAGGAGGATGTTGGAGCAAGGCCCCTTGAACTTAGTATTTAAGCAATTCAAACCATTGTAAACTTAGCGCCTTCAACGCATGATTTCTGTAAGCTTGGCAGCACTTCTTGTTTAATCACTTGCCTTGAGCACATTAAAGAAGTTAGTTTACAAAATTCGCCAGCTCTGCTTCTTCTTAGAACTGCAAACACACAGCTGTCGAAAAAGCTCGGCAGCTCAACAAGCAACTTCTTCAAATTTTGCAATTTTATGATGTCTACTGCGGAAAAATTATTTTTCTTAGCATACTTTATACATTTGTTAAATAATATAATAATATATATTGTTTAATAATGATAATAGCGCCTGTGAATGTGTCTTTATCTATTCTTCTCCAACTTTTTCGCTTTCCACTTCATTTTTATTGTCTTCATTCATAATTAGTCTCAACAACATCGTCGTCTACCCACTCATTCAATTCTCCCTTGGCATACACATTTGGGGCTATATAAACCAATAAATCGATTAAATTAGGTACAGGGTCAGCATAATTTTCGCGTAAGTCGCTTAGCGGTAAGTCATCTTCTGATTGCCAATCCTTATTGCATAGAAATTTATTCAAAAATTTTCGTAATGCGCTGGGTTTTACGGAATTACATGGGCGAGCACTCACCTATGCCACGTTTTTAAGGTTGAATATTTTTAAGCATTCCATGAGATCACTTTCCATGATGGATAAAATATGGCAAAGAAAACTTTTACGATAGTCTATTTTAAATAAACAAATCCCATTTGGAGGCAAAAACATAACGTAAAAATTTTCCCTTGTATTTCTTAGTTGAGGTGAATGGCTCGATGCATTGTCTAATAATAAAAGTGGGTAAGTTTTTTTTTTCAGATAAGATTCAACGTCAGGCTTAAAGGTACCATAAAAGCATCTTTTAAACAACATTTCTGTCACCCAAGCATTTTTGCTATGAGTGTAATTGCAGATTACAAGCGTTCTCCTTGTACTCTGCAGGTTTCATTGTTTTTCTGTGACCAAGGCCACATTCTGTTTGCGCCTAATAACTACAAGTACGATATCAATCTGCACAATATAAAAAGTGTTCTACTACGCATAACTACTCTCACCTTTGAAATGTTTCTTTAATGTCACTTATTGTTGACTTCCCAACTCCATATCTTATAGCAAGATGCCTTCCTTTCTTTAACTCAGTAAATATTTCATTTTTTTGTCGATGATTAAAAAGTTTATCTTATTACGTATTCCCAACATTGCGAACCTTCAAATACAAAATCGAACTGAAGAACAAAACACAAGCAGATCGAATAACATGTATCATGTGTGTCGTTGATCGTGAAAATAAACGTCAGGGCTCCAGCCATACTCTACAAAACGGGATCTTTTTGAATTTTGTTTCCTTTCTCATTGAGTATTGAAAATAGTTGGTGTCCGGATTATTTAGGGAAACAAAAAAGGCAAGTGTCCGAATTACAGAGTCTGCAATGCAATTGACTTTTGTGTCCGTATTACCGAGTATTCGGATTACCACGCCGCTACTGTTAATTTATAAATAACTTAAGTTAATTTATAAATACAAACAGAGACTTTGTGTAAATGAAGCCACTCATACATAAAATACATTTGTTTATTTAATGTAGTTGTCTTAAGACTGATATTTAAAATAAACAATAAAAAAATGAGGCTGTCCTAAAAAAAATAAAAATTGTTTTCTTCAAAGCATACCCTTTAGTTGTAAAAACGATTGTTTCATGTTACTAGAACCACGGCAACCTGTGCCGACTTGGATCGAAATAGTTTGACTTTACTCGGCTTCAAATCATCACTGTTGCCAGCTACTTAAGGGCCAAATACACCATTCACACTAGAGAACTTCACCGGTGCACCGCAACAATAAGTACACCGCACAGTTTGACTTGAACACTCAGAAGGAAAAGACGTACGTGGGCTTTTCATGTGTTCTAACTTGGTCTAACTTTTTTTTACCGCTATTAAAAAAACTCTTATCTCTTATTCATTTGAACAACTTAACAAACAAGAGGAGAAAAGTATAATTTAACAATAATTATGCCATCCAACCAACATCGCCCGTTAATACGGGAAAGGGAACCTCCTGATAAAACAAGGTGAATCAAATCGATATTGACAGTAATAAAATATTTAAAAACCCAACACATGGCCCAAATACTTAATCAGGAGAAGACTAGATGATAATCAAACTTGTCTCTCCATTCCTCTTAAAAACAGTGATTGACAATGTATGTAACGGGGAAATTGAAGAGCTCTCCCTTCTTCTTAAAACAAAATCCCTTACACAAGCAAACAAACTAATTGCAATTTCTACTTTTTGCTCTCAAAAACTTGCACTGGGATCCTAATGCTTGCCTATCATCTTATCGGTGTCGTCACAAATTGATCAACTTCCCTACCTTGTCTAGTCGTAGAACGGTCAACTTTTATGTATAACCTCAGTTATGGTAGTATTAACTCACCTTTCTTACTTAAAATGATTAACTTTAGTGTACCATCACGTCCAACTAGAAACTATTCTCCTATTACTCTTCCCTTTGTAGAGCTTCTTATTCGCAACATGATCCATTCTATGTCTTATGCAAATCTTTTAATAACCACTTTGCGTGTGATGCTCCTCCCACCTCTTCTTATGTTATAAAAACTAAATTGTTTACATCGTTGAATTAATGCATAACTTATTTTCTATACTGTTAACCTGAATTTGTTCCCCTTGTTTAAATAGTCTATGTTATTGTAGGTATTGAATTCTAAATTGAATATTATCTTTAGTTTAATCTTGCCTGCTGATTATGTTAGTGGCTGATGATGTTTTTATCTGTAGCCAAATATTTAGTACGCAGGCATTAGCTTTGGTATGGCATGATCACCAAAGATATTAGCAATTATTTGATGCCACTTGGGCCTGTCCCATGTGAGATCAGTGTGTGGTCATTGCGTACCTACTAAGTCGATAAAAAAAAATAAAAATACAACTGCAATCACTCAACAACCAAATCGACATCGAAATAACCGAACACAGTACACTTAATTTCTGTAAAGGCGTGATCTACTGCAACAATTTGAGACTAATCTCTGATGAAGAAATACTCCACGAATTAAAATCCCAAGGCGTAATTGAGTGCAAGAAAATCCTTAAAAAGCAACAAGACACTTACAGAAACTGGTCTCATAGTTTTAACATTCGCTGCGCTTGACCTGCCTACACAAATTAACGTTGGATACGAAAAAATAGGTGTGCGCCCATACATACGCCTTCCTCTTCCATGCAAAAATTGCATCCGCCTAGGCCACACAACAAACACTTGCAAAAGAGACAAGCTGTGTCTTGCATGTGCCAACCCAGCTCATATGACATTGATGGAACCCACGCCTGCAAAAACCTGAAATGCTGCATTAACTGCAAAGAAAGCTCGCTTTCCAACTACCACCACAGCATATTCGACCGAAAATGCCCCTATTTCATCAAAATAAAGAGCTGCAATCTTTTTGTATATTGGAAAAAACTAACACATAGCAAGCAAACTTATAACCGAAACCAAACTAAAAGTTTTTCAGAATACAGGCTCTAAGCCAAAAAGCCAACTTAAAACAAAGCACAAATCAACATCACCTATACCAAACAACAAGCCAAACAAGCAACCTACCTTAGATATATCAACTGAAAAAGACCTTGTGTTTTCGTAATAATCTAAAATAATAATCCCTAGCCCGGGGCAGGGCCGGCCGCTGGGACGACCGGTGCCGCCTGGGAACAGGTATATCCTAATACCAGCCCCCAGCGTTTGCTTCACCGGCCGCCACCGCCCCCGGGAATACACACAGCTGCTGCCGGGCCGGGCGGGACTCCCCTTTCCATACCGGAGGTGCTTCGTGCTTGTGGTTGCTCGGCGACCCTCTACTACTAAACTATGCAACTGCACATACAATAACAAAAAAAAAACCTAACTGTAAAAAAAATAATTTAAAAACAACAATTTTTTAAGCTCCTTCAATCGAATCTTAACGGCTAATTAAACAATTTTAGTCAGTTGCAAATCATAATGAAAAGCCATCCAAAAATAATATCTCTACAAGAGACCCATCTTCTTTCCACACAAAACATTCCCATCCCAATCAACTACACACTTTACCACAAAAACACAGCGACAAATGGATATGGTGGTGTTGCACTGCTAATCCACAAATCTATTCAACAAGAAGAACTAACTCTAAACACATTCCATTTCGACACAATAGCAGTAACACTTTACTCTAAAATCAAATTCACTATAGTTTCTTCGTATATACCGCCTAACAAACAATATAACCTTGAAAACATTAAAAACACCTACAACAACTTAACACCAGTACTCATTACAGGAGATTTTAACAGCTGGCATAAGAGCTGGAGTTCTCATACTAACAACACCAGAGGTAACATTTTATTAAAATATATAAAACAATCGTCTCTTACTTACTACTTCAGAACCATACTTTAACGCATATAGACCTCTCCATTGCATCTCCCCATCAGACAATACAGTCCGGCAGCGACCACTACCCTATCCACATTAAACTCTTCGAAGAGAATACTACGAGTAATCCCACCCCTAACCCAAAATTTATCCCAGAGAAAGACAATTAGCCTCTATTTCAGGAAATCAAAGAAAAAATTCTGATGAAAGACACATAGTACAAACATAAACAAAGAAACTGCCAATGTAACTAAAATAATTATTCAGGGAGCAAACCAAGCCATAGGCCAAACCCATCCAACCTACCGTCCAAAAACGTCCCCTGGTGGGACCTTACCCTACAATTGAAAAACGAGAAAAATGTTGCATGGCCCAACCTAAGAGGAAACATAAACACTAATAACATTCTTACATACAAAAAAGCGAATGCCAAACTAAAGCGTGAAATAAAAATTTAAAAACACAATAGGAACACAAATGTTTACTGTCGAAATTATTCCAAGCTCCAGCACAGCTAAAATATCGTCAAACATAATTCGTTACTGTGGATTAGAATCTCGCCACAACATTTATTGCCTCACCAATCCCAATAACCACACAAAAAACATCTTCAACAAAAAAGATATAGTCAATACACAATGTATCCACTGCCGTGGTGCACGGGCCAAACTCTGCTCAAGACAACTTCCACCCATTTCGCAAACAAACAAACAAAAAACTTAGTTGGAACACCCACACAATCTCTACTAATGTCAAAAATTGGCTATGGTATACACCTATATGGGAGGGCACCCAAACCAACCCTAAACAAAATTAAAACTATATATCACTCAGCAATAATTATAGCTTTTGAAGCTTTTCGCACCACACCAATTAACAACCTCCTATATGAAGAAAATATACTACCTATCGTTACTTACACTGCCGCTTACTTGATTATATTTATTTTGACACAGCCTTGCGGCCGAAGCTATCGTCGATTCTTCTTTGGTGTCACGACAGTCGCAAATTTTGTGCATACTCGAGTAGACCGAAACTCATATGTCATGACTCACGAGCGAGCTAACATGCCAACAACTGCGAGCACAACGCAGCTTATCTCTGGTTTCGTTTTCTGTCCTCTTTTTGTTTCTTTACATAACTGAGCAGCGCGCACACAAAAAAAATTTATACGTCTGCAGTGTATTCCTTCTCCGTTTCTCTTACATATTTCTCTTCCATCTCTGTCGTAAAAGTAGCCGTCACGGCGCCGAAATATTGTAAATTTTTAGTGCCAATGCGCCCTTAGAAGTTTCTCTTCAAAAAAGTATATATCTTTGTACAAAAAGCATTAACTATAAGATAAATAAGAACTGCAAAACATATAAAAAATATAATTTACACTACGTATAAGCAATTATAGAATAAGCTTAGGGCCTTTGTCGCTATAGCTTAATTAACTAAGTTACATATATATATATTTTGGCGCGACAGGTCTATGGGACCCAAGGCCTAGCTTCTCGCAACCATTCGCTTTGTGTGGGTTTTTCAATTTTTGGGACGAATGGAAGGGATCTACAATTTTACGCCGAGTCCAAACGGCTAATTGAGAAGCTCATTCATGACAGTTTTACTCTCGGATGTTTGTCAGACGTTCGCGAGAGGTGGCGCAGTGGAAAAAAACCTTAAGATGTAATTTGGCCCTCTCGGGATTCGAACCTGAGCCCCTTCGCTTAGTAGCCCAACACACTACCACTAAGCCACTGCGCCAATTTGCAATTGCAATGTAATTTCTTAAAAATAATAATAACTCAAATATACAACAGTCGTTGCCTTGTGAACTAATGTCTTACAAACCAATCAACACTGTTGTTGATGAAGACGATGCAGTGAATTTTCCAATTGAATTTTTAAATTCACAAAATATGCCGGAAATGCCACCGCACAATCTTCTATTGAAAATTGGAATCTGCTTCGTAGTTTAAACCAACCAAAATTATGCAACGGCACAGGTTTAATCATCAAATGGATTACAGTTAATGTTGTGGAAGCAATTTTGAACAAAAAATGTGAGAGAGAAACAGTACGGTTGCCACGTATTCCATTGACACCGTCTGAGAATACAATCCCATAAAATGGGTTCCAATTGCCAAATCATTTGGCATTCTCAATGAAGTATCAAGGACAGACAATGTCCATTTGTGGCCTTCACTTTTCTGTAATTAAATTACCAGCTAATGAAAACGCTCTCTCAGACGCAGCACTACTTGCAGTAATTGAGTGTATTTTCAAAGTTAATCATCATATTACTTTCACCCCGAGCGAAGTGTAAGTATCATTGGAGAAAATGTGAACAAGTTTCTGGGGTGTGTATTGTGAGTGCATATACCGAATATAATGCGGTGGCGATCACACTTAGTGATAAAAATAGGCAGTTGTGTAGTTCTCCGATTCACACATTTGATGAAATATGTGACGTAATGGATACCCACACCTTTCAAATACTTTTCGTCAAACGTTTTTGAAACGCAATGAGTGCAAACATGAATTTTTGTGCGGCGGCAATATTGCAATATTTTATAAGTTTCCACACAATTTTCACCAATTTTCCACAATTTTCTTTGTCACTCTCTGCGCATCGAAATGTGTTCTGAACCCAAATCCCCAAGTCACATACACCTGTTCAGAGCGAAAAAAAATCACATCTAGGAACAACCGATATGACGAAAAAACCTTTTAAATTTTCTTCATACATAAAGTTTAAGAAAGTAAAAATGCAGTTTTTTGCTCCAGTTCATTTAGAACAAAACTACATTTAAAAAAAAACATTTAATCTTTCAAATTAATTTTAAAAAGTACAAATGAAAAAATATAACGTTTTTCAGCTGTCAAATAATACTTTGCAAAATAAGAAAGAAGCGATGAAAACAAACAGATAAAAGGTCATTTTAAGCGAAAGGCCCCGTTCCAGAAAAAACGGCGGTTTGGCGTCGTTTACAAAACATTGTTTGGTGTCCATCGTAGTAACTTTAAGCTGTGTTAAGTAGTATAATAAAGGTAAAATTAAGTTTTCGAACAACGCCAGGAAAAAGAATTGATAAAAATGTTATACAGTTGGTGTATTTCCACTACTATAAGGGTAAATCTCCTAAAGAGTTGCCAGAAATGTTTCCAGTAAAACTGAGAACTGTTTGCAATATTATTCATCACGCACAAGAAGAAAATAGGCTGGAATTAATTAACTCTGCAGGCAGACCAAGAAAGTTGTCAAGAAGGTATGAGTTATTTTTCGTTTTGCAAATAATTTCTTGACCAATTGTATAAATAACAACACACGTGTCTTTCCTCTTGCTGTTGTTTTCGATCAACCGAATGTTCTATCAGTAACAACGCATGCCTTCGTTGTTGTTGTTTTTACAACGGCCGTCTTGGTTTCAGTTTCTATGTTTCGCTCAGTTCATTTTTTGTACTCGCTTCGGACGGTTGTGTTTCGCGCAAAGTCTGTAGTTTACTATTTTCTTTACTAATCGTTATCAGTGAACGCGATCGCACTGGGCCGCGCACGCTGTGCGTCTATCCATGCATTAGTTCTATTTTTAGACGCCGCTGATACTGGTATTGAAACCGGTTTGACAAAAAGGCAAAAATAAGAGTGTCTTTTGAGAAATTGTGTTATCTTGCCCTTTGGGCAAGACTAAAGCCCTCTCTTCACGGGCTCCAAAAACTTTTAAAGTGAAATAAAAAACAATTATTTTGTGTGGTAGGCAAACGCAATATTTAGTAAATAAATATTGTTTGTTTTTGCCAAAGAGATCAAAACCGTGTTGGTTACTTGCTCATATCTTGTGTCAAAAGACTCGAGTGAAGAATTAAAATAAATTAAATAAGGAAACCCCAGTTAAAAAATAAAATTAAAAAATACAATTAAAAATAAGAACGGGTAAAACGAAGCGCCGTTCGGTTCGCCGCGCTGCGGCAAATGCATTAAAAATGGTAAAATTTCGGAATCTTTGCGACGTTTCTGGTGTTAGCAATTCTAACAGAGATGACTCAATTCCATCTGACTCCGAGTTGCGGCGGGTTCCCAATGATACCTCATGGCTAATGACAACTGTACATCAACTACGACAACAACAACAACATCAAATGTCTCCAAGTATATAGTGACGCATTCAAGCGCCTTACCTGAAATGTGCTCGTTCGTTGATTTGCAGAGTTTATTTTAGCACGGTTCCGATTTCTACCACAACTGCGACTCCTTGTGCTCAGGTGTGTTGGCAGACGGCTGCGTCAGAAAGACCACCCAGTCCACTTTCCCGTCATGGTAGGGTAATGAAGGGGAAAAAGAGGTCAGTCCTGGCACATCATCAAATGGCTTTGCTCTGCTATCTGACGCTGGGAATGAGGATGAGACCATTGAAACACTTGCCGAAGCCGAAAAAATGTCCTTGACGCTGATGCTCTGCTTGAGGGAATTGATACTGAAACCACTCGCAGGACTAGAAAACCACCCCCTATAAACATTGATAATGTGAGCAATGCTCACCTTTTGGAACAGGAGCTGGCTCTGGTCTCCGGACCTAACAGTTTCTCACTTAAAGTTATGAGAAATGATACTGTAAGGGTCTATACTGAGGATTCTGAATACGATACTGGTTCGTTACCTAAAAGAGCGTAACATTAAACACTACACATACCAGCTTAAGGAGGACAAAGCTTTCAGGGTAGTTGTTCGCAACCTGGCCAGCACCACCCCCCACAATATTATCAAGGAAGCCTTTTATACCAAAGTCCACAATGTCACCGGTGTGTTTAATCCCAACCCCCGCAAGTTAATCGCCAAGGTTAATGGAGCAGACACTGAAAAGATGGTACCAAACAACTTCTTCATCAACCTTGCCAAAGCGTCTAACAATAAGGAGGCTCTGAAAATTCAGCATATAGGCAGGCAACGTGTCCTGGTGGAAATTCCAAAAAAGAACCTGAGTGTCATTCAGTGCTATAGATGCTTTGGATTTGGG
The DNA here is from genome assembly GCA_035041755.1 of Cacoxenus indagator. Classification (NCBI taxonomy): domain Eukaryota; kingdom Metazoa; phylum Arthropoda; class Insecta; order Diptera; family Drosophilidae; genus Cacoxenus; species Cacoxenus indagator. The sequence continues at coordinate 83,137 of JAWNKX010000249.1, read as the reverse complement.
CACACCAAAAATTACTGCCTGCGACAGTTGATCTGTGGAAAATGTGGGCAAAACCATATAACCGCCCAATGATTGGCTGTGGAGGACCTTTGCTGCATAAATTGCGGTGAGAAACATGCTGCTTGGATTAAGGACTGCCGAGTTTTCAAAAATGAATTAAACAGCCTAAAACCCAAGATATCAATTTCGGCGCGTGGCCGCAACAGGGAAGATTCTATGAGAAGATTGAGTTACGTCCCGGCGGTAATGGTCAAAGGAGACACCTCATATGCAGACACACTACGTGCTGGTTTGCATATAACTAATCCTCCGAAGAGATCTTGCAATGTTAACAACAGAGCTGTGCATCTACAACAATCGCCACAGACCCCTAACAGCATTAGCAGGTTAGAGGCTGCAATAACGGCCCTCACAGCAAAAGTTGACACAATTACATTAATGTTTAATGAACTGAAGGAGAGCAATCAGTTCCTCCAACAATTATGCCTCAATTTCGTGAATACCCGTAATTGATGACCCGTCCACTTAGCCTTGGATTGTGGAATGCTCATGGAATTTCTGGGCATGTTGAGGAGCTTAAGCATTTCCTAACCGACCATAACATTGATGTGTTGCTCATCACTGAGACATGGCTGCAAATTGGAGTCCAGTTCTTTATACCTGGCTACAACATTCACAAGGCTGACCATCAACCAGCAACAGGCAGAGAGGAGGAGCGGCTGTGCTTATTAAGCAATAAATCTGCTATTCTTTACAAGAGCCAGTGAGAACAGCGAAATTACAGATGGCCACCATCCAGATTTCAACCAGTAGGGGCGAGTTAATAGTCTCTGCATTATATCTACCTCCGCATCTTAATTGGTCATCTGTAGACTTCGAAGATCTTTTAAACAATCTTGGAAGAATGTTTCTCATAGGTGGAGACTTTAACGCCAAAAGCAGATTCTGGGGTAACTTTAGAGCGGATACAAGCGGTAGCCGCTTACAGGAAGTTGTGCAAAACTCAACAGCTCAAATCCTGGCAACTGGTCAAGCGACCCATTTCCCGTACGGCCAAAGGCACACACCCAGAGCTATTGATTTCTTCATTTATAATGGGCTGCGTTCGGACGAGTTGTCTATCAGGACTGAGTATCAACTCTTCTCTGATCATCTCTCCCTTGTGGTTTATTTTGATTCCACTCCGAAGATCAAAAAAATAAAAGGACGACTGCTGCCACCTGGAACTGACTTAGATGCATTTCGCCGAGATCTGGATGAATCTCTAAATTTAAACTTAGAAATCCTGATGCCCGAAGACATTGAAGACGCGCACTCGAACTTTCTAAATAAGGTGCACTCCGCTGCTCTCATTGCCGCCCCCTTAAATCCACCACATGGCTCAAGAGTGCGTTCTGGACTTGCCCCAGCTATTGAAGCACTGCTGCTTATTAAGAGGAGACTTAGGAGACAGGTTTGCCGCACCTGCGACCCTATTGAGGACAGGGTTTTTCGTAGAGTGTCGAATAGAGTCAAAAAGCTGCTGACGCTGCATAAACAGGAAGAAAATGACAGGTTTTTGTCAAATGTCTCCCAGGACGACCTCACAAAGCACTTCTTGTTGAAGCTGGCGAGAAGATATAAACAACATGTAACCCCAAAATTTCCAATCAAGAAGGTTGACGGATCCTGGGCTAGATCTTTAAGCGAGAGAGTCGAGGCTTTCGCCGAGGAATTGGAAGCTCGATTTCAGCCATTTGATACCAGCTCAGAACTCAGCGTTCGCCAGATCCATATGAGACTTGAAAGCGCCGGACAATTATGCCTCCCGGTTGCTCCCATTACAGCCGAGGAAGTCTCAGCACATATTAAAGAGTTGAACACTAAAAAGGCTCCAGGTGAAGATAGACTGGACAACTTTACACTTAAGGCAATGCCGCTAAGAGCTGTGCTATTTCTCGTCCTCATTTTTAATTCAGTGCTGAGATTGGGATATGTGCCGAAACAGTGGAAGAAGGCGAGAATTTGCATGATTCATAAGGCCGGAAAGAGCCTTATGAATAGTTCCTTCCTTTCAATTTGGCTTTCATAAATCTCACGGAACTCCAGAGCAGCTGAATAGGGTGGTTAACTTTATTCTCGAAGGATTTGAGGCTAAGGAGTACGTGGTGGCAGCGTATCCTGACATAAAGCAGGCTCAAGCTCAAGAATCTCTTGCCGCCTCAACTATGGTTAATCGTGCGCAGCAACCTTGAGAATAGGACCTTCTCAGTGGTACTGGATGGTGATGAATCTAGCATCAAGGCGATTTGGGCAGGTGTCCCCCAGGGTAGCGTTTTGGGGCCTACACTCTAACCCTGTTCACGCACGACATGCCCACTATGTCAGAAATACCACTGAAGGATCCACTGGATGTGATCATTGCCACGTTTGCTGACGATACGGCCATCCCCTTCAGAAACAAGTGCATTTACGAAGCCACGGACTCACTGCAGCAATACCTGCATATTTTTGAAAACTGGACATGACGTTGGAACATTTGCATTAACAAAAACAAATGTGCCAATGTGACGTACGCCTTTCGGCCGGATTTCTGTCCGGGAGTTTTCATTGGAAACCAGCTGCTTTAACACCATTCAGGTTACAAATACCTGGGTGTGTATTTGGATAGGCGGCTAACTTTCAAGACGCATATTTCAAGTATCACGAAATCCTTAAGACAGAGGATTGGTAAATTGCATTGGCTTTTAACTAGCAGGAATAAATTGTCCTTGGGAAATAAGGTGAACATTTACAAAACCATTGTTTGCTCCTGCTTGGCGATACGGTTTGCAGGTGTATGGCATAGCAGCGAGGTCAAACATCACGAAGGTGAGAGTACTGCAGGCCAAGACATTGCGAATGCTTACTGGTGCCCCTTGGTTCATGCGAACGGCGGACCTTGAAAACGAGTTAAAAATACCGAAAATTGGAGATGTGATAAATCGTCAGGCCAAAAAATATATAGAGAGGTTAAAAAATCATCCAAATAAACTAGCAAGGCGCCTTCTAAAACGACGCAGAATGGGAGGAGTTAGGGTGGCGAGACGGCTGAGAAGATCGCACCCTGTCGATCTCCCTATTAGATCCTTATAATATTATTATTAAATCATTTCCCCACATATTATTTAAGTTGTTTTGTTAATTTTGGGAAACTACTGACTGTTCAAAACATGGATTGGGCCAGTAGCGTAACAATAAAGTCCGTAATGTAGTGCTTGTTTTAGCTCCTCGTGGTGGTCCCCGGGCAACTCCGTGTATAAATCCTTATACATTAGGCCAAAATTGCAAGTGCGAGATTGTCTAGGGTCTTATGCCTAGACTAGGAAACATAGGCCAGCATCCCGCGTTATCGAAACCAACCGCTACGGAAACCGACATAGTGCCTCGGATAAGGACATATAACACGTTGACGACCTTTGGCTATCGTACCCGGACTAAGATTGGTTTTTGGAATGTGAAGACGCTCCTTGACTCTCAGAGTGAAGGGCCTCAGAATGCCAGATTCCTTCAATTAGAGCATGAGTTTAGCGATATAAACTGGACATATGGGAGTAAGCGAGGTAAAATGGCTAGATGGGGATGAGTACCAATCTCCAAGGCATAACACTGTATTACTCTACTCCGGAAGCCAACCTGGAAGCCCTCGCGGACATGCAGTTGGACTTTTAACACCTACAGCACGCAGAGCCCCAATCTCGTGGCAGCCGCACGGTGATAGGATTTTAACGGCCAGATTCCGGACAATAGTACGTCGCGTCACAATTATACAGTGCTACGCCCCCACGGATGGTTCGTTTGATGAAGATAAGGAGACCTTCTACAATCAGTTGGGAGCAATTTATAATGCTACACCCAACGGCGACATTACCATTGTGATGGGGGACCTTAATGCCAAGGTAGGCAGCGACAACGAAGGGCTCAACCATGTTACGGGACGGCACGGATTAGGCAACCGCAAGACAACGGCGAAAGATTTGTTGACTTTTGCAATGCAAACCGTCTTGTCATAGGTGGCACCATGTTTGAGCACAAGGCCTGCCATAAAATCAGTTGGGTGTCACCATCTTATGATAGCTACTGTACAATTACGCACTGCTGCCGTTCGAAGATGTAATGACACAAGAATACCTATATTCAACATAAACCGACTGAGAGTTCCCACAGTACGCCAAGAACTAAGGAAACGTCTCTGACGTGGAGTGGAAACAATCAGCATGTCAATGCCCGCCACCATCCAAGACCATTGGTGTACTGTGAAAGCTGTTCACGCATTATGTGCTGAAAGAATTATCGGTCGATCGCAGGGAAGCCATAGGGCTTTCCGAGGATACCTGGAGAAGGATCAACGAACGAAAACGGATAAGGGCTCGAATTGCAGCAGTTCCAGTAGCAGGGAGGATCGAGCTAGAGTCCCTATATCGCATGACGATGAGAGAAGTGCAGCGTAGCGTGAGACGTGACAAACGCAATCACATCAATGCGCTGGCCACTCAAGCAGAAGAAGAAGCAGCGAGGTGCGACAACAGAACCGTTTACAGAATCACCAAAGAGCTTAAATGTGGCCGAAGCTCTACCCAACAACCAGTAAAAGGCTTAGACGGCTCGTTGCTAATATCGGATGAGGATTAACTGAAGAGATGGAAGGAGCATTCGGTTCTTAACCGAGTATTCGCCAGCAATATGCACCCAGGTCAGACTAAAGTGTCCGTAAAAAAAAATCCCAAATTCGTACCACAAACCCCAGTAAGGAAGAGATTATTACCGCGATCAAAACACTGAAAACCAATAAGGTGGTAGGACTTGACGGCGTACCTACGGAGCTGTTTCGAGCTGCGCCAATGGCATCAGCCGAGCTACTGTTCCCACTTGTCGGGAGAACATGGGAAACCGAAAGATTTCCGGACGAGTGGAAGGAGGGAATGATCGTCAAGCTCCCTAAAAAGGCAACCTAATGCAGTGTGAAAACTGGAGAGGTATCTGCGTGATTCCTGCTGCGGCCAAGATAACAGCTAAAATCATCCTGGAGAGAATAAAAGAACACCTCGAAGACACACTCGACGCCGAACAAGCAGGTTTCCGTTCTGGAAATACTTTCACCAATACTGTTTCTATTGGTGATTAGTGATGTGCTGAATGCGGCCTTGTCAACAGGAAATGGAGGAATTCGATGGACTCTTACATCTGCTTTTAAACAACTTGACTACCCCGACGATGTATGCCTTCTGTCTCACAGAATAATGGACCTTCACCAAATGGCAGAAAATGTGGAGAGGGAAGCAGGCGTTGTTGGGCTGAAAATTAACTCGGCAAAAACAAAAAGGATAAGCCTAAGACCAAACCCATCAACTCATATACGTATTGCTGGACAGACGGCTGAGAGAGTAGAGAGTTTTCAATACCTTGGGAGTATTGTCTCAACCGAACTGGATATAGGCAACCGCATTAGCAAAGCAAAATCTGCGTTTGGGATGCTATCCACAATTTGGTGAAGCAATGCAATTAGCTTAAACACCAAGCTACGGCTGAACCGTTCCAACGTTGTATCCGTGCTACTATATGGATGTTGTACCTGTAGGGTGAGCATCACTATCACGAGGAAGCTGCAAACGTTTGTCAACAGGTGCCTACGCTACATCTTAAGGATATTCTGGCCAAGTCGTATCTCTAACGAACAGCTTTATCAGAGAACGGACCATGAACCTATAGGCACAACCATACGACGACGAAAGTTTTTTTTTTTTTTATATTTCCCATATGTCGTGTACATATGTCTTTATTTTTTATCAAACTATTAGTACATGGTTTAAACGTTATTTTAGGGTTGTAACTAATTTATGTGAGCAGATCACAAAAGTTTTTTATTTTTGTAAGGATGTAGGGGAAAAATATCAAAATAGTAACAAAAATAATATGCATTTAAATTAAATTAATACAATTATAGAGCAAAATATAGTAAAGTAAACATAAATGTAATAAGAATATAAAATACAAAAATAAACACATTAAACAAAAACAAAGAAAAAAGAAAGAGGTATTGAGATATATATATATATATAGCTTCGAATTTATTCAACCAGATCCACTGGCCTTGTCCTCTGTAACCTGCATCTGCATTGTAGTTCCTGTATTGGCAGTAGGTTGATACCAGCATTTGGGTGTTGGGTAAGCTTGGTCTGGTAGATTCGACTTATTTTTGTAATCTCCTCCGTTACTGTTGGAATATCAAGATCACGATGCAGATCATCGTTAGTTATATACCACCCAGCCTTGGTGATCATACTAATGATTTTTGATTGTTGCCTTTGTATTATGTCTGTATTTGATTTTTTGGCCGTTCCCCAAATTTGTGCTCCGTACGTCCAGATTGGTCTTATAATAGGTTTGTAGATCAGTATTTTGTTTTCTAATGTTAACTTTGATTTGAGCAGCCAATATAATTGACTAATCCTCAGCTTGATTTGATCCCGTTTTTTTATTATATGGTATTTCCAGTTGAGTTTGTTATCAATATATAATCCTAGGTATTTGACTACATTTTCAATTTTTACGTCAGCTCCGTCAATCGTTATACGAGGTGGTGTGAATTTAGTTTTATTTGTATATATAACATGTACTGTTTTGTTATTATTTACTTTTATTTGCCACTTTTCAAACCACCCTAGGGTAGTATCCAGATGCTGTTGTAGTTTGGATGTTGCTATGTTTACTTGTCTATGTGCGCTAAGTATTATAGTGTCATCAGCAAATGTGGCTTTCATTGAAGCGACATTTGGTGATGGTATGTCCGCTGTAAAGATGTATAATAACGGTCCTAGTACACTTCCTTGTGGTACGCCTCTTTTGATTTTTCTTAATGTGGAATATTCATCTGAGTACTTAACGAAAAAATGTCTTTCTGTGATATAGTATACTAATATCTGTAGTACATTATGCTGGAATATATTGCGCAATTTGCTGATTAGTCCTTTCTGCCAAACTTTATCGAATGCCTTTTCTATTTCTAGAAAAACTCCTATGCAGAACTTTTTGTCGTCAAGATCGTTTAAAATTTTATGAGTCACACGATGGATTTGTTGTATGGTCGAGTGTTTTCGTCGAAAGCCAAATTGGTGGTCAGGTATTATATGTTTGTGTTCTATAATAGGTAACAGTCGCTGGCACAGGAGCTTCTCGAATATTCTTGACAGCACTGGAAGTAAGCTAATTGGTCTATATTATGTTGGATTATACACGTCTTTACCAGGTTTTGGAATGCAATGACTTCAGCCACTTTCCATACTTTAGGAAAGTAATTTAATCTAATTGTCGCGTTGAAAATATTACTTATGTATACCACTGCTTGAAGTGGTAGCTCCCTTAAAAGTTTTCCGTAAATTTTGTCATACCCGGGTGCTTTTTTGGGCTTTATGTCGTGCTGTATACATTTGAGTATTTCATTTGTGCATATTTTTTTTAGGCGAGTTTGCTGGGGAGTCACTGTCGAGTTTATATGACAGTCATCTTCGTTGATAGTTTCATCAGCAGATATTTTTTCATAATAATTCGCTAGAACTGTCGCCTTGTCTAGGTTCGTTACTGCCCATGATCCATTGTCCATTTTTATAGGTGCCTGGTGTATTGTTTTATTTGTCAGTTTTTTTGTAGCTTTCCACAGGGAGTAGTCGGTAAAGCTTGTCGGAGTTAGCCTCTGTAAATACTTCGTGATTTCATAATTTTTCTGATTTTGGAGATATTTTTTAATTTCTTTAGTTGCCTTGTTATATTTATTTTTCGCATCGGGGGATCTGCAAATGGTCCATGCTTTTTTCAGTTTTCGTTTTGTGCATATCAATTTGCGAAGCGTAGGGGGTGTGTATCGCTTTGCATGGTGTATTATCTTGTCCGGAGTTGCTTGCAATACTGCCTTCTCAATGGTATCGTTTAGTTGGACCATAGCTGATTCTACGTTGTCGGGTGATCTCAGTGGAATGCTTGTATTTAAGTTTGTGTTAATGTAGTCTCGATAGGTATCCCAGTCAGTTTTGTTGTTGTGCCATAGTTTGGACTTGGTTGTGTTCACTTCAGTTGAATTAAGTTCGAGTAGTATAGGTGTATGGTCTGACGATAGTTCCAGTCTTGATGTTATGACACATTTATTTAAATCTATGTCTTTGAGTATATAAGAGTCAATGAGGTCTGGCTTTTTATTTTTGTCTGTTGGCCAATACGTGGGTTCGCCAGTACTAAGATGTTTAGCTTTTGCTAACAGCAGTGCACCCTGTAGGTTTTTAGCTTTCTTGTTTGATATTCTGGAGCCCCAGTCTGTATGCTTCGCATTGTAGTCGCATGCAGCTATAAAACGGTGTCCGAGAGTTTTTAAGAAGTCAAGGTATTGCGACTGTGAGATATTGTGCTTTGGTGGGCTGTACACGGCTGTTATTCTTAGTGGTCCGGATGAGTCGAAGATATGTATGCTTGTCGACTGGATATAGGTTTCTTGGAATGGAAGCAGTACGTTATGTTTAATGTTTTGTTTAATAATGATAGCAGTCCCACCGTGTCCTGTACCGTCGGGATGGCATGTGTGGTACATCTTGTATCCACTTATGTTTATGTTGGCTACTTGTATAGTGTGTTTCCGATATCAAAGCAATGTCAGTGTAGTTGTTGTGTAGGAAAAGCTGTAATTCATTCAGGTGATTTTTTAATCCGTTTGCATTCCAAGTTAAAATTTTTATTTTAGTGTCCATTCTTATTGTCGAGTTTTGTCAAAAGTACTGTTATGATGTTCATCATATTACTCATTTGTTGCGCTAGTTGTTTTATTATATCTTTTATTTCCGCTAAATATTTTGCAGATGCAGTCTTTTTTCCTGTGTTTTTACTAGTCTCGTTTTTGTTGCTTTCGTTTTTGTTGTGTTCCTCATCTTTTTGTTGTGGTTGTATCTGATTTGTGGGATTTTTTTGGTTACTTGCTGCTGTTTGGGCGTACGTTATTCCAATTTTGACTTTGTTTGATGTCTGTTCTACTACCTGATGGTCATCTTTTTTATCGTCTTTCTCTTTTAGTGAGGGAAATCTTTTAATTTTTAGATGTTTGTATACGTCACATCCCTTATAGTTGGCTGTGTGTGAGCCGCCACAAAGAGCGCATTTAATTTGATGTGCACTTATTAGTTTGCAGTCAATAGTTTTGTGCTTGCCAGCGCATTTCACGCAGATCGGGTCTTTGGTGCAGAATTTTCGTGTATGACCATATATTTGGCAGTTTGAGCACTGATCTACCGTGCGTTTGTGGTGTGGTGGCTCAAATATGACTTTGGTACATAGGAGTGTTGTAATATTAAAGATTTCTCTATTATTTGCTTTGGCTTTTAGTTCAATGAAAAATAGCGGCAGTGGTTTCTTTGTCAGTTTTTGTTGTACGTTGTGTATATTAATAACGTCGTGGCCTAGTTCCGATAGCTCGTTCTTAAGTTCGTCAAGGTCAGTGGCGTAGTGCATATTCCTAAGTACTGTTTTGAATCCCCGCTCCTCTTTCGGCTTAAAAGTGTAGTAGTATTTAGTTTTGTTTTCCCTGAGCATCTTAACCACCGCCGAGTAGTTCGACGAGTCATTTGTCTGTACGCATACTTCGTTGTTTTTAGGTGTTTTTAAAATGTAGTTTTGTTGTATTATGTTTTTCAGAGCTTTGTTTAGTACGTTAATTTGTTCTACGTCCTGTACGTATATTGGTGGTGGCTTGTGAATTTTAGTAGGTGGTCGAGGTTGATTTGGCGCATTAGAATTTGCTTCTGTACCACTGCCGTCTTCAGCCGTTTCGTCTGGTGAGAGGAGTTCGAACCTGTTATTAGTGTTAGGCGCGCTCAGCCAGTACTTTTGCAGTGTTGTTTGTGTTGTCGTTTGTGTTTGAGTTTTTTTCCTACTTCTTTACTATTGCTATTTTGTTCGGAAGTGTTGTTGGGAGAGAGCTTACTACGGTTGCGTTTTATTTTTGACTCTTGTGGGTTTTGATTGGTTGAAGTTTGTACTTGCGTGTTTGATGTCTTTTCTCTGATCAATGTTGTTGCCGAAGAGAGGGAGCAAATTGGCATTGTAGCTGAGAAAGATGACGTGGTGGTTGTTGTAGTTAGTGAGATAGCAGCTGATGTCTGCGTTGTGGTTGTTGTTGTTGTTGTTGGTTGGAACGAGGAGAGTGGCGTCGTTGGTGAAGCGCATTGTGCACTCCCCGGCAGAGGCTGCATATTACCTGCTGCCATGGAACAGCTGACAGTTAGTTGAGTGGTAGAGCGAGAGGCTGCGTTTGTTTGGATTGATGATCCGTTATTGTTTTCTCTTTGTGAGTGTGTAGCTGTTTGATGTATTGCGGGAGAACAAGAACGCGCTCTCTCGAAATTAACGGGAAGTGAGACTTGGTGTGAGTCACTGATGTTGATGCTGTTGTTTGAACCGCTTGTTGATGTGCCAAGGTATTCGTTGTTGTTACTTATGCGGACAGCTCTTTGAGCGTGGGGTACGCTCATGCTGTTCCTTGATGGATGATTTTGTTTTTGCGAGCTGCCCGCAGTCGGGGGACTGCGTTCAACAGGCATTTTAAGATAAGAACAATTGATTATCTTGTCTCTTGATTTAGTTTTTTGTGTTGTTAAATTCGGAAAGCGAAAGGAGGCGACTAGTCGACTTGACAGTGCACTTGCGAAAGTGGCAGTGGATTGGTCACACACTCCGATAGGGTGACATGTCCATAGCTAACCAAGCGATGCAATGGAACCCGCTTACTCAGGATGGCAGGATACGCGGCGATCCTAGGAGTACGAACAGTTTAAAAGGAAGCACGGCTACTGGGAAAAAGTTAGTGAGAGCTGAGGCACATTTCCAGAAACCGCACTCGATGGCGCATAGGCATTGTAGAGGCCCTAGGACCCACAAGTTGATATAGGACATAGCTAGTTAGTAAAAAGTGCTTTGTGTTGTTTTCACAGGTAACGACTTTGTTTTCGTTTCACAACTTCGGCTCAACGATCAGATGATACACGAAGAATGATAATGCGGTGACGCGATGTAAAATATCACTCCATCGAAACTCCAAAGATGTTTCACAGCAAAACGTCGTCACTGCCTCGCTTCCCTTGTCAAAAAAAAAAAAGAAATCGTCTTTGCTGAGAAGTAATATTATTTTCGAAAATGCAAACTTTTAGCTCACCTTCCTTTAAATTAAATTGGATTAAAATTTATTATTTATATAAAAGCCTGTGAGAATCGAACAACATATGGAATGGAAATGCCAATGTAATGGCAATGTAATGCCAATGGAAATGCGAGATCGGCGTTGAGTAGGGTACACACACAAATGAAATGAAACTCGATCTTTCTCTCTATTCGCAAACGCGAACTCTTGAAATTGGGGGCAGTTGTCTTGCTGTTGTTACCATTGTTGTTGTTGCTGCTGTTTGGTTTTGCGCTCTCTGCATGAGCACAACAGAAGAGCAAAACCAAACAACAGCAAAAAATAGAACAACCACGTTGTTACGGTTTTTGTTAATTTTTTGTCATTTCACTCCTATCATAAGGTGCGTAAAGGAACGTCGCTCCAAAAACAATAGTACTTTTTCCATCGACTTATACATGCAATTTTTTTCTTTTTTATGTTGTCAAAACAATTTCTGGAGAAACTGTAAGTTTCCTAATGGTATATTTTTAAAATGTATCATTAATTTGTTTAAAAAATCGTGTATCAGTGTATCTAAAATTAAAAACATTAAAACAAAACCAAACAGTATTTTACACAAAATGGGCAATAACTCAACATATCGATTTTCTACATAAGCTACTATGCCACAGATGTATATTTCATACTTAAAACATACAACATTATGTTACAAAGCTTTGTTTGAAATATAAACTAATGTGATTAGATGGAATTTCCCTGTTTTCCCCGTTTGCTTTCGCGCCAAACTTCACTCGATTATTCCTCAGATTATTCAGAGTTTCGCTAAAATTCAACAAAATCTTCGGAGTCTTACCGCCCTATTCTGTGCACTCTATCAAATGAATAGATATATTTTGATAGATTTTGATAGACAGTAAGCGATAAAACATATTTATGCGATTTTTTGAGAGATTTTGTTGATTTATAAAAGCTCTTTACTTTATCTATTGCCGATTTTTTAACACCTCCTCATCAGGTGATGTCAAAATACTTCGCACACTATTAACACACACTGAAATGGATAACAACGCGATTTTCTGCTTTTTAGCAAAGTTTTTGGAAGATGATGAATATTTTTACAATAGAAGTGCTTTAAAATCATTGCGTGATAATAGTGATCCTTTTTCAATATCGGCCAATGTTTTTGAGAGAAACTATTGACTCTCTAAAATATTGTGCCACCTATAGAACAATTAAAGCCGCGGGATTATGGAAACTCAAAAATCCCTTTTGAGTTTCGTTTCTTGGCGGCTTTATATTTCTACGCACATGGGTCATACCAAAATGTATACAGACAATATATACAGAGAGGCTACATCGATCAGGAGAACATATATAGCGAATCAAATAAAATTGTTTCGAAAATTACATCATTTAACATTTTTTATTGTTTGTTCATATTTTTTACAATGGCCTCTGTCAAGGTTGCCACAACCAGTGCAGCTGCTCATACGTTGTGCGTTCTCTAAATTTTTTACTAAATAATTTATAAAACCTTTTGTATTTTCCTTTTTACAAATATAATACAAAATATTACATTTGCTTGGCATCCATTGTGAAGAAAAAGCATAAAATATACCATACTCTTCGCTTGGTATGGTATTTTTTGGACTATTACGAAAAACAGCTTTTTTTAATAGTGAAGCTTTCCATGTGCGCGAGAACAACAAAAAGATAGAGTGCATTGCATAGGGCGGTTAACCTAAAGTAGAACCGTTCACTTTTCATACTTGACTTCCATTTAAAGATTACAGAGTTTACAGCTTAATCTAAAGTGGAGTAGAGCGTTCACTTTACATACTTGAGCTTCCATTTAAAGATTACAGAGTTTACACCTTTATTTCCTCAATACTGTGTAATTTTATACATACTCGTAGTTAAGTTGTGTTCAAGAAAAGCGTTATAAAATTTAGTTACATGTTAGAAGATACAGTGATTATTTAACAGAGGTTTAATTTGTGTGATAAAATGTAGGTTTAAGATTAGGTTAATTCAAAGTCATCACGTTGTCCTCCATGCCAGCAAGGGTTGTTTTGCCTTCACTTCAAGGCCGCCGTTTTTTCGATGCTTCAAACATTGAGGTTGCAAGACTGCTGACTGATATAAAGTAAAAATTCGAGTTACAGTAATAGGATGATATTGACAAAATCTTACGGCAAAGATCCATTTTCTTTTCATAACATTGAATTATTCGGTAGAAATTTTGCACAATTAATGGTGGAGCATAAACACTCTTTAGCTGAGGTGACACTACCTGTTGTATATAATTCTCCTTCGCCGTAATGGAAGCAAAGTTCCTCAAAAGCGGTGATATCCCGTCTTGCAAATATACCTGATAAGTAGATAGAACGTCATTAGATTATATCATAGTGCAATGTAAATTGATATAATTAAGAGTCTTCACGAAACGTTATAAATATATAAAAGTTACAAAGATACAAGCTACATTTCTTGAACGACCAATTTCGTTTTTTGGCGTCGTAGACTGTTCATATCCTGTTGCCCTATACACAAATGTAAACAAACAATTTTAAAATGCCAAAAACTAACGAAAAGAGGAAATTTATTGAAATAACTACAGAAAATGTCATAAATTCTTAATTTAATTAACACGTTGGGACCGGCAGTGATCTTTCCGTGTGGCCGGCGCCGGTCCCTGAGGACCGGCACTAGGATGGCTGGCGTCGATCTGTGGGACCGACACTATTAAAGTTAAAAAATAAATATAGTCTCATTGAAATGTGATCAAATGTAGTTTTAAAAAATTTATTGAAACATTCTAAACAAAAATGCGGCTTATCTTTACACATATTACATAACGTAACAACTTTTTTGGTAATTTGTAGCTCTCTTTCGTAGTTTTGCATTGTTATCGTAACACTTCGAACAATACCTTCGGACTTTATGCACGTATCCTTCCTTTTTATATAATTTATGAATAATTGTTTAACGTTGGATTGCAGTTTCCTCATCTGGCCGCCGTGTGAGCTCATCCGTGAATTGTCTGCAAAATGCCGTGACTGATATTTTGATTGACTTCATAAACGCAACACTGCAAAGCAACACTGCAATGCATACATTGCTAAAAATAATGCAATTCCGAGTGTTCATTAACGCCTCGCAATACTTTACGATGCGCAACATTTCTCAAATTTGCGCATCATTACCATTTATGATGCATTGCATTTTTTGGTGCGCGAAACAATTTTAAATTAAATTTTTTTACAAGTAATATTTAAGTTTTTAATTAATTTAATTTAATATTTAAATTTCTCATGGGCCAGGCGTTGGAATATAGTCATAAACTCTGAGAAATCAGCACACTGTACCTTCACATTAAGGCAAGGCGTCTGTCCGGTTGTGACTTACAACACAAGAATCATTCCGCAAATGGAGCAAATCCGGTATCTCGGTTTGATCCTGGATAAGCGTCTTACCTGGCGTGCACACATTAAGGTAGTTACAGCGCGCTGCTATCAAAAGCTCAAGAAACTGGAATGGCTCCTCCGCCCATCGAATAAGTTATCTATAACTAATAAAAGGCTCATCTATCTGCAAGTAGTGGCACCTGCTTGGCAGTACGCCATACAAATTTGGGGCACTACTACTGCCTACAACATCAGAAGAGTGCAGGCGTGTCAGAGCAAGGCTCTCAGAAGATTTACGGGCGCCCCTTGGTACGTCCGCAACACCACGCTGCATAGGGATCTTGCCGTGCCAACTGTTATGTAGGTAAATAATTCTCACAGCTGCCGCTATCACTACAGACTTTTGTCGCACCCAAATCCGCTAGCTTTCTCAACAAGGCGTTGACTGAAGAGGCTGCACCCGCATAATCACCCTTTAAGGATACAGCCTTCTATAATTAATTAATTTAGTATAAGTCTAATTTTATTTATTTTTTGTTTTTTTTCTTTGTCAAGTCATTATTCTCTAAATCCGATAAATGTGTTATGCAGTTTACTGCGTTAAATGTTATAATTTAATTATAAAAAAAAAATTTTAATTTCATAATTTAATAAATTTAATTCAACATTGCAATAGTGAGAAAAAGAAAAAAAAATAATGCGGGAGATTAAGGAGATTGAATGTACTTTTCAAAAGAAGAAATGATTAGTTATTTTATTAATATAGTGGCAAACTTAGTGACAGATTTAACTAGCGATGACACCGATACCCCGTCGACGATGAACACTCATAACACCACTCCAGGATTTTCAATAAAACGGAAACGATCCGATGTTCTTAAGTTTTTGAGCAATGAATCTGAGGCAGATGCAAAAATGATGAAGAAACTCTTGGATATGGAAGCAGGAAAAATTCAATGCAAACGAAACACACGACAAAGCAACATTGCGTTCATACACGTCTGAGAATGTCTGCATCATTTGCCAAAGCAGTGTTGCTTTGTAGTGTTTCGTTTATGAACTCAGCCTTTTTTCCTGTCACTTCTTATTACATAAACTAGGCATTTATAACAGCGGTATTTAGAAATAGCTTAAATGCTAGCTTCTTATACTACTTGAAAGTTTTTCTCAAGGGACTGCTACATGCGCTCATTTGATCTGACAAATAAATACTAGTCTTTGCTGTATTATATGCAGTCACAATTTTTGGTTTTGGCAAAAATTCTCTTTTTGTTTTCACAGTTATGATTTCGTTGGAATGTTTTGCTGCCGGCTGACAGAAAATTCGGCGCCGGGCTCAACGTGTTAAATTCGTAACACAAGCACTTTGCAACTTACCTATGCCATTTCTTTTATCACGATTACCAACTGATTGAGTAGTCTTGGTATTCACAATAAATATAAAAATTCACAATTATGTTGTCAACACTTTTTATTAAGCTTTATTTAGTACTTATGTCTACTTAAAGTACTAGTACATTGTTTAAATGTCGAATATGGGTGTATTTAGCTTCTATGAGCAGTTCATAGAAGGTATGTAATATAGTGAAGAAGTAGAAGGTAGTTTTAATAATTAATTATTTTAAGTTAGTTTACCAGATCAACTGGTCTTGTCCTTTTTAGACGTCGCCTACACTGTAATTCTTTTTGCGGAAGTAAGCTGACATTGACGTTCATGTGATGCGCTAACTTTGTTTGATAAATCCGACTTCTTCTAGTTATTTCCTCTGTTACTGTAGGAATGTGGTGGTCGCGCAGTAAGTGGGCGTTTGTAATGTACCATCCTGTTTTGGCGATTATTCTTAATATTCGAGACTGCTGTCTTTGGATTATAGCGACATTTGATTTTTTGGGTGTTCGCCATATTTGGGCACCGTATGTCCATATGGGTTTGATTATAGCTTTGTATATCAAAAGCTTATTTTCTAGCGATAGATTAGATCTATGGTTAAGAAGCCAATAAAGCTGTCTAGTCTTCATTTTTATTTGTTCGCGCTTTTTCTGTATATGTTATTTCCAATTTAATTTGTTGTCTATATAAAGTCCTAGGTATTTCGCATAGTCTTCTGTTTTAACGACGACTCCGTCAACCGTTAGACGGGTTGCTACAAATTTAGTTTTAGTTGTGTAAATAACATGTATTGTCTTGCTGTTATATATTTTAATGTTCCATTTTCCGAACCATTTCAGGGTGTTGTCCAAATTCTGTTGCAGTATTTCAGTTGCTACTTCAATGTTTTTGTGGGTACTTAGTAATATGGTGTCGTCTGCAATTGTAGCTATTATTGATAATTTTTGTCTTGGTATTGGTATATCTGCTGTGAAGATGGTGTACAACAGGGGACCTAGTATGCTAACTAGCGGAACTCCTGTTCTAGTATTTCTTAAATTTGAGTATTCGTCCGAAAATTTTACGAAGAAGTACCAATTAGTAATGTAACATTCCAGCATTTGTACAATATTGTGGGGAAATATAGTTCGTAGCTTGTAGATTAATCCATTATGTCAAACCTTATCGAAGGCTTTCTCTACGTCTAGTAACATTCCAATACAGAATTTTTTGTCGTCGAGGTCGTTTAACATTTTGTCCGTGACACGATGAACTTGTTGTATGGTTGAGTGGTTTCTACGGAAGCCGAATTGGTGGTATGGAATTATATGGCTGCGTTCAGGATAGGTAGGATTCGCATGCGCAAGAGCTTTTCAAATATTTTGGATAGCACAGGAAGTAAGCTGATTGGTCTGTATGATGACGGCAGAGATAGGTCAGTTCCCGGGTTTGGAATCGCAATGACTTCGGCAACTTTCCAGGCTTTGGGGAAGTAGCTTAATCTGAGTAGGGCATTAAATATATTGCGTTTATAAATCACCGCGATTGGTGGGAGCTCTTTTAGGAGTTTGCCGTTAATTTTGTCATAGCCTGGTGATTTTTTAGGCTTTACATCATGTTGGATGATGAGTAGAATTTCGGATGCCGTAGTTTTTTTAAGTCGCAATGTTTGGGGTTCATTCGATGGGTTAGTGTGTGGGACGTCTAAGTTCTCTTCCTCGTCTGCAAAAACTTTCTCATAATAATCTGCTAAAACTAATGCTTTAGCTAGATTAGTTATTGCCCATGATCCATTGTCCTTTTTTATTGGTGCCTGGTTCATAGTTTTATTAGTCAGTTTTTTTTTGTAGCTTTCCAAAACGAGTACTCTGTGTATTTTGTCGGTGTTATGTTTCGAAGGTAACTAGTGATTTGTTTGTTTTTGAGGTATTGGAGATATTTCCTAATGTCTTTTGTTGCCCTGTTGTATTTCTTTTTGGCCTCGGGGGACCTAGTGTCCATCCAGTACTTTTTTAAATTATGCTTTTCGCGTAATAAATTTCTCAGAATAGGTGGTTTGTAATGCCCTGCTGATTCAGGCGGTTTATCCGGGGTTGCTTGTATCGCTGCTTTTTCAATAGCGTCGTTGAGATTTACTAAAGCAGATTCTATGTCTTCTGGTGTTTTTAGACGAATGTCTATGGATAGGTGTAAATTGATATAGTCCCTGAAGGTGTCCCAGTCAGTTCGGTTATTGTGTAAGGAATTATTTTTGTTTGAATCTACCGGAAACTTTCTGAGTTCTAAACCTATAGCTGTGTGATCTGACGAGAGATCCAGACTTGGTTTTCTTTATTTTTATTTTTTTATATTTATTTCCTTTATATTTAATTTCTCTGTTATTATTAGAACAACTTCAATTAAACTGTATATACAAAAATTAACAAAACAACTTAATTAATAAGTGGGGATATAGTAAAGTGTAGATATAATATTAAAAGGATCTGTTGTGGAGGTCGGCAGGGTGCCATCATTTCAGCCGTCTCGCCACCCTAACTCCTCCCATTCTGCGTCGTTTTAGAAGGCGCCTTGCTAGTTTATTTGGATGATTTTTTAACCTCTCTATATATTTTTTGGCCTAACGATTTATCACATCGCCAATTTTCGGTATTTTTAAGTCGTTTTCAAGGTTCGCCGTTCGCATGAACCAAGGGGCACCAGTAAGCATACGCAATGTCTTGGCCTGCAGTACTCTCACCTTCGTGATGTTTGACCTCGCTGCTATGCCATACACCTGCAAACCGTATCGCCAAGCAGGAGCAAACAATGGTTTTGTAAATGTTCACCTTATTTCCCAAGGACAATTTATTCCTGCTAGTTAAAAGCCAATGCAATTTACCAATCCTCTGTCTTAAGGATTTCGTGATACTTGAAATATGCGTCTTGAAAGTTAGCCGCCTATCCAAATACACACCCAGGTATTTGTAACCTGAATGGTGTTAAAGCAGCTGGTTTCCAATGAAAACTCCCGGACAGAAATCCGGCCGAAAGGCGTACGTCACATTGGCACATTTGTTTTTGTTAATGCAAATGTTCCAACGTCATGTCCAGTTTTAAAAAATATGCAGGTATTGCTGCAGTGAGTCCGTGGCTTCGTAAATGCACTTGTTTCTGAAGGGGATGGCCGTATCGTCAGCAAACGTGGCAATGATCACATCCAGTGGATCCTTCAGTGGTATTTCTGACATAGTGGGCATGTCGTGCGTGAACAGGGTTAGAGTGTAGGCCCCAAAACGCTACCCTGGGGGACACCTGCCCAAATCGCCTTGATGCTAGATTCATCACCATCCAGTACCACTGAGAAGGTCCTATTCTCAAGGTTGCTGCGCACGATTAACCATAGTTGAGGCGGCAAGAGATTCTTGAGCTTGAGCCTGCTTTATGTCAGGATACGCTGCCACCACGTACTCCTTAGCCTCAAATCCTTCGAGAATAAAGTTAACCACCCTATTCAGCTGCTCTGGAGTTCCGTGAGATTTATGAAAGCCAAATTGAAAGGAAGGAACTATTCATAAGGCTCTTTCCGGCCTTATGAATCATGCAAATTCTCGCCTTCTTCCACTGTTTCGGCACATATCCCAATCTCAGCACTGAATTAAAAATGAGGATGAGAAATAGCACAGCTCTTAGCGGCATTGCCTTAAGTGTAAAGTTGTCCAGTCTATCTTCACCTGGAGCCTTTTTAGTGTTCAACTCTTTAATATGTGCTGAGACTTCCTCGGCTGTAATGGGAGCAACCGGGAGGCATAATTGTCCGGCGCTTTCACGTCTCATATGGATCTGGCGAACGCTGAGTTCTGAGCTGGTATCAAATGGCTGAAATCGAGCTTCCAATTCCTCGGCGAAAGCCTCGGCTCTCTCGCCTACAGATCTAGCCCAGGATCCGTCAGCCTTCTTGATTGGAAATTTTGGGGTTACCTGTTGTTTATACCTTCTCGCCAGCTTCAACAAGAAGTGCTTTGTGAGGTCGTCCTGGGAGACATTTGACAAAAACCTGTCATTTTCTTCCTGTTTATGCAGCGTCAGCAGCTTTTTGACTCTATTCGACACTCTACGAAAAACCCTGTCCTCAATAGGGTCGCAGGTGCGGCAAACCTGTCTCCTAAGTCTCCTCTTAATAAGCAGCAGTGCTTCAATAGCTGGGGGAAGTCCAGAACGCACTCTTGAGCCATGTGGTGGATTTAAGGGGGCGGCAATGAGAGCAGCTGAGTGCACCTTATTTAGAAAGTTCGAGTGCGCGTCTTCAATGTCTTCGGGCATCAGGATTTCCAAGTTTAAATTTAGAGATTCATCCAGATCTCGGCGAAATGCATCTAAGTCAGTTCCAGGTGGCAGCAGTCGTCCTTTTATTTTTTTGATCTTCGGAGTGGAATCAAAATCAACCACAAGGGGGAGATGATCAGAGAAGAGTTGATACTCAGTCCTGATAGACAACTCGTTCGAACGCAGCCCATTATAAATGAAGAAATCAATAGCGCTGGGTGTGTGCCTTTGGGCATACGGGAAATGGGTCGCTTGACCAGTTGCCAGGATTTGAGCTGTTGAGTTTTGCACAACTTCCTGTAAGCGGCTACCCCTTGTATCCGCTCTAAAGTTACCCCAGAATCTGCTTTTGGCGTTAAAGTCTCCACCTATGAGAAACATCCTTCCAAGATTGTTTAAAAGATCTTCGAAGTCTACAGATGACCAATTAAGATGCGGAGGTAGATATAATGCAGAGACTATTAACTCGCCCCTACTGGTTGAAATCTGGATGGTGGCCATCTGTAATTTCGCTGTTCTCACTGGCTCTTGTAAAGAATAGCAGATTTCTTGCTTAATAAGCACAGCCGCTCCTCCTCTCTGCCTGTTGCTGGTTGATGGTTAGCCTTGTGAATGACCAAGTTCGTGGAGATTCCTAATGATGTATTGAATAGAGTGGAAATAATGCAAGTTTTTAATAACCGCACGATATTTCTTCTTTCAACTGATAGGAGTGATATTCTTCACAGAATATCTTTACCAGCTCTCTGTAGTGATCACTGTGCATAATGCGTACTTGCCCGTCACGTCCAGCTTTGTAGGAATAATCATTACTACCGATGGCTTTTTTAATCAGTTCTCGCATAGTTTCAATGTCTTCCACCAAGGGAATGAAGATTAGAGGGGGTTTGACTTTTTTTGGCACCTGTTCCATATGGGATGGTCCCTGAGGGTTTTCTTGAGTATCCTGGGTTTCCATAGCTCCAAGAATCTCGAAGCGATTTCCACTGAGAGTGTTGTTTGACATATTCGGGCCATCTTGCCATACGACGTTACTTGACAGTTCAGCCTGAATGGGTTCGTCCTCATCGGCTGTTAATGTTTTTTTCAGATAATGAAGACGAAGGCAAAGAAGCTCTAGCGAAAGGCCCCTTCTTATTTGGTGTTTCGGGCGAACGCGCCTTTCTTTTGGAAGCAGATACAGTTATCCACTTATCGCGTGCCTGCCAGGAGACACTTCTACTGACGCCAATGTTTGTGTCACACATAGTGACAACGACGGCGAACGACGATAATGATAATAAGATAACGAATGAAAAAAAAAAAATTTGAAAAACAAATTTGTCAACGAGTAGACACGACGCACAAAAACGACACTGCTACGAAAATGTTGTTGTTGTAGTTGTATCTCACTAAACCGATAAAAGCCATGCGCGCTTGCGACTGAACTGAGGGAGAGTACCACCTTCTATTCAACTAAATAAAATTTTATAGAGTGCACAGAATAGGGAGGTAAATATCAGAATGTGCAGTCAGTGTCATCGAAAATCGTGCAGCTCTCGGAAACGAGGTCAATTGTCAATATTGAGAGCTGCACGATTTTCGATGACACTGACTTAACCAGAGAGCACTTATTCATATAGAGTTTACAATTCTCTCAAAAGCTTTTGATTTTTTTTAACTGCGAGACCGGCGCTAATATCTTATGTTATTTGGCTGCTATTAACATCGAAGAACCAGCGTAGGCCGCTGTGTATCAACCTCATTGTGCTTGGCTGTTTTAACGCTTTACTAGGCAAACAGAAATTTAAAAAGGTGCCAGTTGCGTAATCGAAGCAAGCAATGTTTCCCCTTCTTGCTATGTCTTCCTCAATTTTGTGTTCTTCGTGCAAATTATAGTGAAAAGGTATTTCTTTATATAACCTTTCTTTTGGTTGTTTTGATTGCCGTCACCCATTTGTATTTTGATGTATTGATATTGTTGTGGGAATGATAGCGAAAAAGGAACATATATTGGCTTATCGTCTATTGGCCAAACACTTCTATTGTAAAAATTGTCGTCATCTTCCAAAAACTTTGCTAAAATGCAGCAAATCACGTTATCTATTTCAGCAGTGTGTTAATAGTGTGCGATATATTTTGACATAATGAGGTGTTAAAAAAAACGACATTAGATAGAGCAAAGAGCTTTTCTAAATGAGCAAAATCACCCAAAAAATCACATAAAAATCGCGTACTTACAATAAAAATCAATCAAAATCTTTCAAAATATATCTATTCATTTGGGCCGAAGGCCGCAGCAGGCAGCGCCCCCCCGAGGTTAATCATAGCTTTTTTTTTAACTTTATTAAATAAATAAATATCTATTCATTTGATAGAGTTCACAGAATAGGGAGGTAAGTCAGTGTCATCGAAAATCGTGCATCACTCAATAATATGGACGATGACACTGACTGTACATTCTGATATTTACCTACCTATTCTGTGCACTCTATAAAATTCATATTAGTTGAATAGATAGAAGCTTTTGTTATTCTTGCACACATGTAAAGCTTCACTATTAAAAAAAGCTGTTTTTTTAATAGTCCAAAAAATACCATACAAAAGCGGGGGGTATGGTATTTTTAATGATTTTTCTTCAGAATGTGCGCCAAACAAACGAGTATGACCCATGTGCGTAGAAATATAAAACCGCCAAAAAACTAAACTCAAATGGAATTTTCGAGTTTCCATTATCCCGCGTCTTTAATTGTTCTATCAATATGTGGCACCAGTGTTTGAATTGCATCAGTCGAAACAGCAAAAGTCGTAAAATTCATGCTTTTCTCTGCTTCAACTGTTTCTAACTGTTGAAAATGAGCTATTGCTTCTGCTTATGCTTCTGAAAAAATCGGCAGTCGCAGTCAAAGCAAAAGTCGGAAACGAAAACGGTCTACTTGCGTAGCGTTTGGCAGTCGTCAGTTTCGGAAGTTTTGATTTTGCTTGACTGACTTTCGTCAGAAGGACAAGTCGAAGCAGCAGCACTATTTCTGCTTTTGCAAGTCCATGAAGTCGCAGTTTGTTGGTATTTTCTTTTGCTTCTCCTTGTACATCTTCCAAAAACTTTTATGTTAATAGTGTGCGAAATATTTTGCATCACCTGATAAAGAGGCGTTAAAAAATCGGCAAAAGAGTAATAGGATTTTCTAAATGAGCAACTCTCTCAAAAAATCCAATAATAATGTTTTATCGCGTACTGTCTATTAAAATATATCTATATCTATTCATTTGATAGAGTGCACAGAATAGGGCCGTTATGATGCTAAACAAGAATTGTTGTCTGCTTCGTAGTTTTTTGTAGGAAGTTTAAAACTGTATTAAGGTTTTTAAATGTTTTTGGAACGAAGTTCCTTTACGCGGCTTATGGTAGGAGTGAAATGACAGAAAAGTCAAAAAGCGTAACAACGTTGTTGTTGTATTTTGTTGTATTTTCTGCTGGTATTTGGTTTTGATCTTCTGTTGTGCTCATGCAGAGAGCGCAAAATCAAACAGCAGAATCAACAACAATGGTAACAACAGCAAGACAACTGCCCGCAATTTCAAGCGTTCGCGTTTGTGAAGAGAGAGAGAGTTTCAATTCGTTTGTGTGTGTACCCTACTCAACGCCGAACTCGCATATCCATTGGCATGAATGTCGCTGAGGCTTTGCTGTTATATTTTATATAAATATATACATTATGTCCCTCAATTATGAACTGTTATATGCTTCCAAAAGTAAAACTGCTCATATTTATATGTTGTTCGATTTGCACAGGCTTTCATATAAATTATAATCTAATCGGTAATCTAAGGGAAGGTGAGCTATAAGTTTGCATTTTCGAAAATAATATTACTTCTCAGCAAAGACGATTTCTTTTTTTTTGACAAGGGAAGCGAGGCAGTGACGACGTTTTGTTGGGAATCATCTTTGGCTTCGATGGAATGATATTTTACATGCGCTCGTGAGTGCTAAGCATACTCAAACACTTTTTTGCTTATCTTTTTATCCCGGGTCTCGTTTATTGATTCATATTATTTATCATTTACAAACTCCACAACAAGCACCTTTACAAATTTTTTTCACTGGTCCAGCAGGCACTGGTAAACATTTTGTCATTACTCATAATAGAAATTTATAACAGAATTAATGACACAGGCGGCTATTGTAATGCTTATATAACTTGCGATACCACTGGTAAAGCTTCTATGTCAATTGGATGGGACAACAATTCATTTTGCACTTATAATTTCAATTTCAAAACTATTTCCTCTGTCATTTGAAATAGCGCATTTGTATAGATCTCTTTTTGGATATGTACAAGTATCAATCATGGATGAAATAAGTATGAGCAGCTCAGAGATTTTAGTGAAAATTGATTTACGTTTAAAATAAATCACCAATAATCATAACAAAGAATTTGGTGGTATAAATATTATATTTATTGGAGACTTGCGGCTGCTACGACCGGTACGAGCAACACCAATATATAAGCCTATTAGAACACACATGGTTGGTCCCCATCTTAAATTTTATCAACTCAACCAAGTCAAGAGTTAGGCTAATGCTGCAATTTCTAATTTACTAACTAAAGTAGGCCATGATGAACCTTTAGATAACAAGAAATCGAGTTGATAGAATCAATGCAGATACTCAGGAATTGTGCCCTAAACAGAAAAAAAACAGCAAGTGTCCAATGCGAAAACGAAATCAAACCAGCTGCGCTACTGCGAATACAGGAAAGACAAAGAAATAAATTTTGCCTTTGACCGCCCAACAACAAAGCGTGTGACATTTGTGTTTTTCCTTATTTGCCGAACATAAGGGAAGACAAAGAAAAAATATATGCCTGGGATATGAATATGTATACTTTTGGCGTGCACGCAAATTTGAACTCAATAACGAAACACGCGCTCGAGACCTGACCTCTGATAAATTTGGTTCGATAAACAAAAATTGACTTTTGGAGTGTGTTGTGAAGTGGGAGCGTGCGGGAATAAAAATTCCTATTTTTGCTTTGACCCTCTTCTATGCCATTGGTGTGAATTAGCAACTGTGTTTTTGTTCTTGTAATTGTCATCGCCTACTTCTTTTGCATATATACACATAAAATA
The DNA here is from genome assembly GCA_035041755.1 of Cacoxenus indagator. Classification (NCBI taxonomy): domain Eukaryota; kingdom Metazoa; phylum Arthropoda; class Insecta; order Diptera; family Drosophilidae; genus Cacoxenus; species Cacoxenus indagator. The sequence continues at coordinate 57,780 of JAWNKX010000249.1, read as the reverse complement.
AATGATATTTGTCGAATAATGCAACTTATTTTTAATAGTTCTTGACTAATTGGCGAAATGTGAACAGGCACGGGCTAAAGTATACGGGCGGCATTTTCACAGTCACCAGGCAAACAAAAAAAACAGCAAGAAACAGCAAATGCCCAAGTGATATTTAAGAACGAAACGAGATGCAATAACGTAGACAACTTGTTTTTTGAACGAAGTTCCTTTACCCAGCTTGTAGTATGTGTGAAATGACAGAAAATTCAAAAGCCGTAACAACGTTGTTGTATTTTGTAGTATTGTTTGGTGCTATTTGGTTCTGCTTTTATGTTGTGCTCATGCAGAGTGCGCAAAACCAAACAGCAGCAACAACAAAGGTAACAGCAAGACAACTGCCCGAAATTTCAAGCATTCGCGTTTGCGAAGAGAGAGAGCGAGTTTCATTTCGTTTGTGTGTGTACCCTACTCAACGCCGATTTTGCATATCAATTGCAAAGCATGTCGCTGAGGCTTGGCTTTTATATTTAATATAAATATATACGCCATGTGCCTCAGTTATGAATTATAATATGCTTCCAAAAGTGAAACTGCTCATATATATAAGTTTGTTCGATTCGCAGAGGCTTTCATATAAATTATAATCTAATAGCTAATCTAAGGGAAGATGAGCTATAAGTTTTTTGGCAAGGAAAGAGACGTAGTCGAGGTGACATTTTGTTGTGAAACGTCTTTGGTGTCGATGGAATGATATTTTACATGCGCTCGTGAGTGCTAAGCACACTCACAAATTGGGCGCGTTCAGCAGAAGTCACCACTCATCATTTTCTCTGACTATTAAGTCAGATTACTGATTTTTCTCTGTTGAACGCAGTGATGCTACATTTGTAAAATTACGGCAAATAGCCTTTTTCATTTCTGCGTTAAATAATTTGCCAACAATTAACGTATTCTCCATTTCACTCATCTGTTAATTACATATTAAGAACATAAATACATATAAACAAAAATTAAATAAATAAACATTACATTTCACTTTCCAAGCAACTAATAACAACACTCAAATTATTTACTTTAAATTTTGTGTCTTTATTACTTTATTTACAAACGGAAAACATCTGATTGAAATGGCTTGGTTATGAAAGATTTTTTGTGATGAATTTTTAGTCATCGCAATCACTAAATTTTCAACGAAATTTTGAATTTGCCATTTACAATGAGCAAAAAGCATCAAAAAAGGTCATCAAACACTTCTGCTGAACGCGCCATTGTTTTCGTACATACATATTATACATATACATATTATATAACATTTACAAATTCCACATCAAGCACCTTTAGCAATTTTTTTTCACTGGTCCACTGGTTTTATTACTCATAATAAAAAATTTATAACAGATTTACTGACTCAGACGGCTTTTGTAATGCCTATATAACTTGCGCTACCACTGGTGAAGCTTCTATGTCAATTGGATGGGACAACAATTCATTCTGCACTTATAATTTCTATTTCAAAACTATTTCCTCTGTCATTTGAAATAGCGCATTTGTATAGATCTCTTTTTAGATATTTACAAGTATCAATCATCGATGAAATAAGCCAGTCTACTACTCTCTACAACCACTGATTCAATTACAGGATCTAGAAATCATGAACAAAATGCTAATTTTAGAGTAAAGTTACATAAGTTAGTTACAGATACTGGTGGTTTACAATACAAAATTATATTTGTAATGTTTTACGTATCTCATCACAACAAATGTTGGTATATCAGATGGATTATGTAATGGTTCGACTGAAAAATTAGTGCATTTAGATTTTGATAAAAACAACATTGTAGTTAGAGTTTGGTTGGAGTTTTGTGGTTCAACAACGATTGGTTGGAAGAAAAGCAAAAAAAAGCTGCTCAGTTAGCTGTACAAAGATGTGCCTATTGAACTACGATTTGGGAACATTCCACTGGTATTTTCCTTTTATTGCGACTTGCGCTAGCTATTACAATAGATAAATCGCAGGGTGGAAATTTAAGTGAAATAGTTTACACGTGCAGCAAATATTATTTGCAAGAACTTGTTTACGTTGCGCTATCTCGTGTAACACATACGAAAACTTGTATATTGTAACACCCCAAGATGATCCAACGAAATTTAAATTTTATCATAATCGAAAGCAAGCTAGATCAACAGAGAAATTGCAACAATAATTTCGAAGATTATCGTAAATCACGTTGCAGACCAGAACATAATTCTCCTCGATATGATTTGTAAAAAAAGAGGTCTTTGATTATTAATTTTTAACTGCCAAAGTTTGAAAAGAATAAATTGCCCTTCCTTATTTCAATTGCATTTTTTATTATAAACTACAAAATGTTCGTTCAGGTGTAGTCGCAATATATCGTAGAAGGGAAGACGCGGCTCATATTTGTACAGAAAATATCGTAAATGTTTTGTCCAACATTAATTACTTGAGTACTAAGCACTCATCAGTTGGTGATATTTGTTTAGTTATTTGTAAAATTGGAAACGATTTTGGAATAGTTATTGTAGCTATTTATATACCCCCAAATCAAAAGATTTAGGATATTACATTATTCATACATCGATCAATGATGAATATACAAAGGGAGGTTCTAAATTATTTAAACAAAATTTTCATAAACTTCCACTCATATTGGCTGGAGACTACAACGTCAACGTAGTAAAGAAAAATTTTAAGAAGAATTAATATCCTTTTTATTAGATACATTTCATTTACATATTAATAATGATCCAGCGCAATTCGCAACACATTACTGTACTATCATTGACGCAGTTTTTTCAAGATACTTGGACAAAACTGAATCTCAAGCATACGCGTCTTATTATAGTTACCATAAGCCATATAGTTACCATAACTGGCTTGCAGTAGAAGTTGACAAGTAGAAACCGTAACATAACGAAAGAGCTTTACATAAGTAAAGTAAAGGATCACAAAAATAGACAATCGCGCAGTTTTCCGAATTGTAACTTTAAGTTGCACATTACGAAGTAAGACATTAGCGTAAGTTTAAGGCCACAAAAAAATCATTGTAATTTATATGTAAAAAGGCGTAAGGAACTTCGTTCTTGACGGCGGTCAAATAAGCTTCGAATGACTGTATTTTTATCCTAACAATGTAAAAGATAAGGCTGGCCATTAATGAGCTGATGGTATTTTAAACGTACAAACTTTTGGTATTGGACAATCCACTCGAACGACCACAGTTTTGCAGTTAGGATTACAGCTATGATTTAGATAACGTCCAATATTTCCGCGTTTTGTTGGATCAATAATTGTTACAACACGTTTAAATAGCTTAGTTTCGTCAGTTTTAACTTCGTTAAGGAACAGTATATAGTTCATTTGCCTATTTTTATCGTTCAGTGCTGTCCGCCGTATTGCTTCTTGCTTAGTTAATAATTCCCCGGCGTATTCACAAATGTAGGCTCCTTTGGGTATTTTTTTAATCGTTCTTACACCCTTCGATTTGTAGATAGGTGAATCATATATCTGCAGGTATTTCCGCGGCCCTCGTTGAACTAATCGATTCTTACATTCGCTAGTTTTACAAGTGCAAAAGGGTCCACATTCAATAATTGACTGTTGATTTTCTTTCAATACCAATTCGTTCTGATTTGATACGAACTGATAATTGTCACCGTGAGGACAAGAAGCAACGCAGCAAAAATGTTTACTGTCACATGCACAAGTTTGCATTAGACAAGAGTTATATGTTTCGCGTAGTTCTCTGAACTGTTTGGTATCATTGCCATCCATCAGAACATTCTCGAGTATATACTCCAATGAATCATTCGCGTGTGCATAGTCGTCATCCATTTCACTGTAATTCATTTTAACTAATTTAGTTTCTACACACACCAATTTTCAGATAGCGATGCCGGCCCGACTTGTGTTTTAGGCTTGTTGAAAAAGCATCGATATATCGATACATAGATATTTTTTGTTCCACACATCGATATTTAAGAGCGATATGTAAATTTTCAATATATCAATATATCGATTGAAAATCCCACACTTCGAAAAGGTATGAAATTTTTTTTTTTCAGACCGGCAAACGAAAATTTCTTTCTATCCAAATACACACCCAGGTATTTGTAAACTAAATGGTGTTCCAGCAGCTGGTTTCCAATGAAAACTCTCGAACAGAAATCCGGCCGTAAGGCGTACGTCACATTGGCACATTTGTTTTTTTTTAATGCAAATGTTCCAACGTCGTGTCCAGTTTTCAAAAATATGCAGGTATTGCTGCAGTGAGTCCGTGGCTTCGTAAATGCACTTGTTTCTGACGAGGATGGCCGTATCGTCAGCAAACGTGGTAATGATCAGATCCAGGGGATCCTTCAGTGGTATTTCTGACCCAGTGGGCATGTCGTGTGTGAACAGGGTATAGAGTGTAGGCCCCAAAACGCTACACTGGGGGACACCTGCGCAAATAGCCTTGATGCTAGATTCCACACCATCCAGTACCACTGAGAAGGTCCTGTTCTCAAGGTAGCTGCGCACGATTAACCATAGTTGAGGCGGCAATAGATTCTTGAGCTTACTGAGCTGCCCGTCGTGCCAAACTCGGTCGAAAGCCTGCTTTATGTCAAGATACGGTGCCACCACGTACTCCTTAGCCTCAAATCATTCGAGAATAAAGGTAACAACCCTATTCAGCTGCTCTGGAGTTCCGTGGGACTTACGATATATATATATATATAGCACTAGAGGCCGAGCGAGCGTTTCAAATAACCGCTAAAACGGCTGCAAGAGCGTTACGACAACGATCTTCTGATATTTGTAGGGTACATCTCTGCCTTGTTTAATCTACCTTCGACGCGCACGCCAGATGCAAATGCGCTGCAAAGGATCATCAACTCTTCGGCAATTCGCAGTTCTTTGTTATCATTAGGATCCGTGGAGGATGTTCTGAACGCGATTATGATATACATCGTGCTCTCGAAGGTGGACGCTGACACGAAGTTAGGCTACGACGAAGGGCAATCTTACGACGAATTGCCTGCTTGGGACGATTGCTAGACGGTGCTAACCCGCAGATGCCAATTTATGCAAAGTCAACGGAACATAAGGCAAAGCGAGAAGCCAACTGAAGTAAAACAGAACTCGAGACGCGCCGCATGCTCAAAGTCTTTCGTCAGCTCTCAGGCCAGGTGCTTGCACTGTAACGCGTGTGATCACTACATTTGTAGCTGCCAGATATTTTGTGTCCTGCCGCTACTTTACCACTAGGGTTACGTCACACAAACTAAGTTGTGCTTCAATTGCCTGCGAAAGGGCCACTACGTGAAGGACTGTCAGTCGAAGTCTCGCTGCAGAGTCTGTAAGAAAAAGGGATAACAGAGATACGAAAGCAAATACGTCACAGCGTCTGCGCCACTCTGAGATCACGAGTGTCGGAATACGAGTGGTCGTCGACTTTTTCAGTCATCAAGACGATTCAGCTCGTAAACCTCAAGAAAAGGTAGATACCTCACAATTTAACCTACCTAGCACTCTTGAGTTAGCGGACCCGTTGTTCGATGAGACAAGCCAGATTGATATTCTAATAGGTAAAGAAGGCTTCTTTAACGCAATACGGGACGGCAAGTACGTACTTGGCGCAGACATGCCGTCAACACCGGTCAACACCGCGTTCGGATGGATCATAGGCGGCAATCTGACAAGCAGTGCGAAACCGCAAACATATCAATGCCATTTAATACAGGAATCAACTTCACTCGATGCAGCAGTAGAGAAATTTTGGAAACTTGAAGAGTACGAAACGGCAACGCAGTTAACAGAGGAAGAGCGACGCTGCGAGGACCACTACGCCAAAACAGTCACGTTGCAACGGAATGGGCGTATACAGGTACGGCTCCCGTTCACCGAAGAACCACGCATGTTAGGCAATATATACGAGGCAGCTCTGAAGCGGCTTCTAAGGCTTGAGCGCAGACTTAATCGCGATAAGCAATTGAAGGTTGCGTAAACCGAGTTCATAAATGAATATATCACACTTGGGCACATGTCAATTCGGACTGATGTAGACTTGAGCACGACACACTTCTACATACCGCATCATTGCGTACTGAGACCACAGAGTCGTTTTCGACGCGTCGGCCAAAGGCACGTCCAGCAAATCGCTAATATTCTTATGGTTGGCCCGACGATTCAGCAAACGTTAACGACGACAATTCTCTCATTTCGATTACATCGATTTTCTCTGACGGGCGACATCACGAAGATGTACCGCCAGTTTTTAGTCTCTGAGCCAGACAGGAGGTTTCAGCTCAATCTTTGGAGAGCAGACGTCGAAGGCAGCATACGAACTTATGAGCTAAACACAGTGACGTACGGACTATCAGCAGCACCGTTTCTGGCAATCCGCAGCCTGAAACACATAGCAGATGTATGAGCGCAGAGACCTGATTCTCCAGAAACTCAGTTGGGACGAGCCGCTTACCGGTCATTTACTTCGCACATGGCAAGAACTAGCAATCGATTTGCAAGGCACGTCCAGGCTACAAATACCACGTTTTGTGAACACGTCAGCTGATAATGACTGCGAAATTCACGGGTTCGCCGACGCTTCAGAGAGGGGATATGGCTGCTGCATATACGTTCGAGCCGATACAGACAGCGGAGTAAAGGTAAACCTGTTGATTGCTAAGTCCAAGGTTGCTCCGATCAAGGCACAATCATTACCTCGATTAGAGATATGTGCAACTCTCCTTTTATGTCGGACTTAGCACAAATTCTCGCACAAGATTGCGCCATACACAAAGCGTGCGACTTTCTGGACAGATTCATTGGTCGTGTTGCAATGGTTAATGTTACATTCATCACAGTTGAAGTGCTTTGTCGACAACCGAGTATCAGAGATCCAGGAGAGCTCTGCAGGTATCATATGACGTGCCGTCCGCTAAAATCCCAGCGGACAAAGTGTCGAGAGGATGCAGCTCATTAGATTTGACGCAAAACATGTGGTTCACGGGACCCAGCTTTCTTTATGAACCACCTGAAACGTGGCCGAAACAGAAAGACGCGGAGGCCCTACCCATCGAACTGCGCCCACGCGCATTGATTGCGAGGATTGACAGCGATCCAAACATGTCGCTCATCGACACAGTCATATTTAACAGTTCATCATACATGCGCATCTCACGGACCATATCTTATATTTACCGAAGCTTTAACGGCGTTAAAGCGGACCACAACCTCAAGTTAGTTGACATTTTGCATATTCCGGCTAATGAGTGTCGAGAATTTACAGCACATAGAGTTCCAACAAGAAATTAAAGCATTACATACAAACCGAACTCTTAAGCCCAGTATTTAACGTCTGACCCCATTCATTCAAGAACTGTGACAAACTGACAGAGTAGCGTGTGGTGAGAGTGGGTGGTAGGTTAGCGAACACCGATTTGAGATACGACGCAAAGTTTCCGGCCCTGTTACCCCGCGACCATCATTTCACTCGATTGTACATCGAGTTCCTACATAGAACGAACCTTTACGATGGACGAAAAATCCTAATATCATTGCGTGAAAGATTCTGGGTGATACAATTCGCTATGGCGACCACTGGCAGCGTGTCACCCTCTTGAATCAGCATTTCTGGCGTTTGTGGCAAGGGGACTACGTACACCACTTTCAAAGACGCTCCGAGTGGTCAAAAGAGCAACCAAACGTGAAGGCTGGACAATTGGTCATCGTTCACGAGGACAATGCGCCACCCCAGATGTGGGTTCTGGCTCGAATAACTTCAGCTGTTCCAGGCCAAAATGGCAAGGTCCGCGTCGTGGATGTGATGACCAAGAGAGGCATCATGAGGCGACCAGTCCATAAGGTCGCTGTCTTTCCTAACGTTTAACTAGATTTAAAGCTAGTGCTTTCAACAGGGGGAGGATGTTGGAGGAGAACCCACACAATACGCCAATCTGGCAAGGCGATGTGGACAAGTCGCGCTCCCGATTCATCCTCTCGCTAGATGCACGCTCTCCTCTCACTTGTCGTTAGCGACAAGTGAACTAGAAAATTGTAAACTCCACTTGCTTATGAACTTTGAAGCAGCAATGTTGTGTGTAAGGTCAAGAAATCAAAGTGAACATTAATAAGGTGTAATTGAATTGAGAGCTGAACTACGATGTGAACGCAGACTCAGTCGCTACCCCCCGAGGGACCCCTGCTGAAAGAGTCAGCAAACATTTGGCGACCGTGACAGGACAGTACCACATGCGTAGCTGAGTCGCGGGGCATCTGGAAGTGCCTGCGCAAACCACAACTACGTGATTGGTGAGAGGGAATCAAATTTCTGGCCGGGATCAGGAACATCACCGTCAGCCAAAAACCATTAGTAATTGCTAGGGAGCAATAATTCTGGCCGGGATCAAGAACATCGCCGTCAGCCAGGAGCAGCTAGTAAACCGACTCCAATATTCTTCGCCTCGTCGCCACCACTCTGCACATACCTCGCAAGTAAAACTTACACAGAAAGAAAAATACATAAGCCGAGTGAGTACAGTATCAGTTGCCCGTTAAGTTAAAGACAAGCCAAATATACATACATACGACACATATACGAACTGATCGAACATCGTGCGATGCTCCGTTAGAATAAAGCAGCTGCGCCACGCTTTTCGTATTTTTCTTTGATACATATTATTTGCTCGACGCCGTTGATTATCTACAATGGCACATACGTACATACGCGTGCATAAGAAAGAGTAAATAAAGATATACCGTTTCAAATTGATCAGTTAGATTGTCTCACTGCATTTACATTTATATGCATTTTGCTTAGGGGTCTTCGTTGTTGCTGGCAAGCTCGTTTTAGAAAGAAAAAAAAAACATATATATATTTTTTTGGTACCGAGAGTTCGCCAAAGTACAGTTCAGTTTTTTACCGTTGAGTTGGTAAAGAAAGTAAAACATAAATGCATGCGTTGAACATACGTGCTTAAATACGTAAATTCGAACGGTGCTGCTGCGTACCTCCACTAAAATCGATAAGCTGCGTCGCGCTTTGTATTTTTCTTTAACGCATGTTTAAATATTGCTGCAAGCTGGTAGCCAATTGCCAAAGTGTGGATTAGCCTTTCTACGCATTCTAGGTTTGGAACTTTGATCACTTACATTAGGGCATTTCAGATCATAAGCCAACAACATGAGTGAAGCAGAAGGTGAGCCAAAGCTAGTCGCGCTTCGCCAGAAGTGAAGTGTCATGAAACAACACATCACCAGGTTGAAGGCAAGGATCGTTAAAGGTGGCGAGTCTGACAGCGCTACCTCACTAGATTGCAGGTTGCAAATTCTGGAGCAATACTTTAAGCAGATTTGCGCCATCCAAACACAGATTGAGGACCTAAACGGTGCCGATGATGGAAGAGGAGAGTTGGAGGAATTGTGCATCACGATGACGTTCCCACCATCCCTTTGACACCACCGTCCTCAATAGTACGACCGTCCTTGGTTCCGCTCATAGCAACCGTTTACCCAAATTAAAACTGACCAGATTCGACGGTGAGTACGCGACATACAAACGGTTCCGGAGCGCATTTGAACATTTAATCGACGAGGACCAATAAATAGCGCCCATCGATAAATTTAACTATTTACTTGAGTACCTGTTAGGCCCCGCATAGAGGTCGTTCGAGCGTTTCAAGTAACCGCTAAAACGGTTGCAAGAGCGTTACGACAACGATCTTCTGATATTTGTAGGTTACATCTCTGCCTTGTTTAATCTACCTTCGATGCGCACGCCAGATGCAAATACGCTGCAAGGGATCATCAACTCCTCTTCGGCAATTCGCAGTTCTTTGTTATCATTAGGATCCGTGGAGCATGTTCTGAACGCGATTATGATATACATCGTGCTCTCGAAGGTGGACGCTGACACGAAGTTAGGATACGACGAAGGGCAATCTTACGACAAATTGCCTGCTTGGGACGATTGCTATACGGTGCTAACCCGCAGATGCCAATTTATGCAAAGTCAACGGAACATAAGGCAAAGCGAGAAGCCAACTGAAGTAAAGCCGAACTCGAAACGCGCCGCATGCTCAAAGTCTTTCGTCAGCTCGCAGGCCAGGTGCTTGCACTGTAACGCGTGTGATCACTACATTAGTAGCTGCCAGATATTTTGTGTCCTGCCGCTACTTTAACACAAGGGTTACGTCACACAAACTAAGTTGTGCTTCAATTGCCTGCGAAAGGGCCACTACGTGAAGGACTGTCAGTCGAAGTCTCGCTGCAGAGTCTGTAAGAAAAAGGGATAACAGAGATACGAAAGCAAATACGTCACAGCGTCTGCGCCACTCTGAGATCACGAGTGTCGGAATACGAGTGGTCGTCGACTTTTTCAGTCATCAAGACGATTCAGCTCGTGAACCTCAAGAAAAGGTAGATACCTCACAATTTAACTTACCTAGCACTATTGAGTTAGCGGACCCGTTGTTCGATGAGACAAGCCAGATTGATATTCTAATAGGTAAAGAAGGCTTCTTTAACGCAATACGGGACGGCAAGTACGTACTTGGCGCAGACATGCCGTCAACACCGGTCAACACCGCGTTCGGATGGATCATAGGCGCCAATCTGACAAGCAGTGCGAAACCGCAAACATATCAATGCCATTTAATACAGGAATCAACATCACTCGATGCAGCAGTAGAGACATTTTGGAAACTTGAAGAGTACGAAACGACGGCAACGCAGTTAACAGAGGAAGAGCAACGCTGCGAGGACCACTACGCCAAAACAGTCACGTTGCAACGGAATGGGCGTATACAGGTACGGCTCCCGTTCACCGAAGAACCACGCATGTTAGGCAATATATACGAGGCAGCTCTGAAGCGGCTTCTAACGCTTGAGCACAGACTTAATCGCGATAAGCAATTGAAGGTTGCGTAAACCGAGTTCATAAATGAATATATCACACTTGGGCACATGTCAATTCGGACTGATGTAGATTTGAGCACGACACACTACATACCGCATCATTGCGTACTGAGACCACAGAGTCGTTTTCGACGCGTCGGCCAAAGGCACGTCCAGCAAATCGCTAATATTCTTATGGTTGGCCCGACGATTCAGCAAACGTTAACGACGACAATTCTCTCATTCCGATTACATCGATTTTCTCTGACGGGCGACATCACGAAGATGTACCGCCAGTTTTTAGTCTCTGAGCCAGACAGGAGGTTTCAGCTCAATCTTTGGAGAGCAGACGTCGAAGGCAGCATACGAACTTATGAGCTAAACACAGTGATGTACGGACTATCAGCAGCACCGTTTCTGGCAATCCGCAGCCTGAAACACATAGCAGATGTATGAGCGCAGAGGTACCCTATCGGAGCTGATGTGTTAACCAACGATTTGTACGCCGACGACCTGTTAACTGGAGCAGATCGTTTCGAGGATTTAAAGGTCAAGAAGAATGAGATCGTGACTTTGCTTGCAGAAGCAGGACTTAAGCTAACCAACCAAGCGATGAGGTGATTATCACACCTGAAGAACAAGCGATGACGAAGACGCTTGGCATGGCATGGCAGATAAAATTTGATAGTTTCATCTTCCTTCACGATTGCAGAGTTATATCTTCGCTTACCAGACGATCAACTTTATCCACCGTCGCACAATTCTTCGACCCATTAGGACTCGTAAATCCAATAATACTTAGGTGCAAGATGCTCATTCAAGACCTGATTCTCCAGAAACTCAGTTGGGACGAGCCGCTTACCGGTCATTTACTTTGCACATTGCAAGAACTAGCAATCGTTTGCAAGGCACGTCCAGGCTACAAATTCCACGTTTTGTGAACACGTCAGCTGATAATGACTGCGAAATTCACGGGTTCGCCGACGCTTCAGAGAGGGGAAATGGCTGCTGCATATACGTTCGAGCCGATACAGACAGCGGAGTAAAGGTAAACCTGTTGATTGCTAAGTCGAAGGTTGCTCCGATCAAGGCACAATCATTACCTCGATTAGAGATATGTGCAAGTGTCCTTTTATGTCGGACTTAGCACAAATTCTCGCACAAGATTGGGCCCTCACACAAAGCGTGCGACTTTCTGGACAGATTCATTGGTCGTGTTGCAATGGTTAAAGTTACATTCATCACAGTTGAAGTGCTTTGTCGCCAACCGAGTATCAGAGATCCAGGAGAGCTCTGCAGGTATCATATGACGACACGTGCTGTCCGCTATAATCCCAGTGGACAAAGTGTCGAGAGAATGCAGCGCATTAGATTTGACGCAAAACATGTGGTTCACGGGACCCAGCTTTCTTTATGAACCACCTGAAACGTGGCCGAAACAGAAAGACGCGGAGGCCCTACCCATCGAACTGCGCCCACGCGCCTGGATTGCGAGGATTGACAGCGATCCAAGCAGGTCGCTCATCGACACAGTCATATTTAACAGTTCATCATACATGCGCATCTCACGTACCATATTTTATATTTACCGAAGCTTTAACGGCGTTAAAGCGGACCACAACCTCAAGTTAGTTGACATTTTGCATATTCCGGCTAATGAATGTCGAGAATTTACAGCACATAGAGTTCCAACAAGAAATTAAAGCATTACATACAAACCGAACTCTTAAGCCCAGTATTTAACGTCTGACCCCATTCATTCAAGAACTGAGACAAACTGACAGAGTAGCGTGTGATGAGAGTGGGTGGTAGGTTAGCGAACACCGATTTGAGATACGACGCAAAGTTTCCGGCCCTGTTACCACGCGACCATCATTTCACTCGATTGTACATCGAGTTCCTACATAGAACGAACCTTTACGATGGACGAAAAATCCTAATATCATTGCGTGAAAGATTCTGGGTGATACAATTCGCTATGGCGACCACTGGCAGCGTGTCACCCTCTTGAATCAGCATTTCTGGCGTTTGTGGCAAGGGGACTACGTACACCACTTTCAAAGACGCTCCGAGTGGTCAAAAGAGCAACCAAACGTGAAGGCTGGACAATTGGTCATCGTTCACGAGGACAATGCGCCACCCCAGATGTGGGTTCTGGCTCGAATAACTTCAGCTGTTCCAGGCCAAAATGGCAAGGTCCGCGTCGTGGATGTGATGACCAAGAGAGGCATCATGAGGCGACCAGTCCATAAGGTCGCTGTCTTTCCTAACGTTTAACTAGATTTAAAGCTAGTGCTTTCAACAGGGGGAGGATGTTGGAGGAGAACCCACACAATACGCCAATCTGGCAAGGCGATGTGGGCAAGTCGCGCTCCCGATTCATCCTCTCGCTAGATGCACGCTCTCCTCTCACTTGTCGTTAGCGACAAGTGAACTAGAAAATTGTAAACTCCACTTGCTTATGAACTGTGAAGCAGCAATGTTGTGTGTAAGGTCAAGAAATCAAAGTGAACATTAATAAGGTGTAATTGAATTGAGAGCAGAACTACGATGTGAACGCAGACTCAGTCGCTACCCCCCGAGGGACCCCTGCTGAAAGAGTCAGCAAACATTTGGCGACCGTGACAGGACAGTACCGCATGCGTAGCTGAGTCGCGGGGCATCTGGAAGTGCCTGCGCAAACCACAACTACGTGATTGGTGAGAGGGAATCAAATTTCTGTCCGGGATCAGGAACATCACCGTCAGCCAAAAACCATTAGTAATTGCTAGGGAGCAATAATTCTGGCCGGGATCAAGAACATCGCCGTCAGCCAGGAGCAGCTAGTAAACCGACTCCAATATTCTTCGCCTCGTCGCCACCACTCTGCACATACCTCGCAAGTAAAACTTACACAGAAAGAAAAATACATAAGCCGAGTGAGTACAGTATCAGTTGCCCGTTAAGTTAAAGACAAGCCAAATATACATACATACGACACATATACGAACTGAGCTCGTGCGATGCTCCGTTAGAATAAAGCAGCTGCGCCACGCTTTTCGTATTTTTCTTTGATACATATTATTTGCTCGACGCCGTTGATTATCTACAATGGCACATACGTACATACGCGTGCATAAGACAGAGTAAATAAAGATATACCGTTTCAAATTGATCAGTTAGATTGTCTCACTGCATTTACATTTATATGCATTTTGCTTAGGGGTCTTCGTTGTTGCTGGCAAGCTCGTTTTAGAAAGAACAAAAAAACATATATATATTTTTTTGGTACCGACAGTTCGCCAAAGTACAGTTCAGTTTTTTACCGTTGAGTTGGTAAAGAAAGTAAAACATACATGCATGCGTTGAACATACGAGCATAAATACGTAAATTCGAACGGTGCTGCTGCGTACCTCCACTAAAATCGATAAGCTGCGTCGCGCTTTGTATTTTTCTTTAACGCATGTTTAAATATTGCTGCAAGCTGGTAGCCAATTGCCAAAGTGTGGATTAACCATTCTACGCATTCTAGGTTTGGAACTTTGATCACTTACATTAGGGCATTTCAGATCATAAGCCAACAACATGAGTGAAGCAGAAGGTGAGCCAAAGCTAGTCGCGCTTCCCCAGAAGTGAAGTGTCATGAAACAACACATCACCAGGTTGAAGGCAAGGATCGTTAAAGGTGGCGAGTCTGACAGCGCTACCTCACTAGATTGCAGGTTGCAAATTCTGGAGCAATACTTTAAGCAGATTTGCGCCATCCAAACACAGATTGAGGACCTAAACGGTGCCGATGATGGAAGAGGAGAGTTGGAGGAATTGTGCATCACGATGACGTTCCCACCATCCCTTTGACACCACCGTCCTGAATAGTACGACCGTCCTTGGTTCCGCTCATAGCAACCGTTTACCCAAATTAAAACTGACCAGATTCGACGGTGAGTACGCGACATACAAACGGTTCCGGAGCGCATTTGAACATTTAATCAACGAGGACCAATAAATAGCGCCCATCGATAAATTTAACTATTTACTTGAGTACCTGTTAGGCCCCGCATAGAGGTCGTTCGAGCGTTTCAAGTAACCGCTAAAACGGTTGCAAGAGCGTTACGACAACGATCTTCTGATATTTGTAGGTTACATCTCTGCCTTGTTTAATCTACCTTCGATGCGCACGCCAGATGCAAATACGCTGCAAGGGATCATCAACTCCTCTTCGGCAATTCGCAGTTCTTTGTTATCATTAGGATCCGTGGAGCATGTTCTGAACGCGATTATGATATACATCGTGCTCTCGAAGGTGGACGCTGGTTAGGCTACAACGAAGGGCAATCTTACGACAAATTGCCTGCTTGGGACGATTGCTATACGGTGCTAACCCGCAGATGCCAATTTATGCAAAGTCAACGGAACATAAGGCAAAGCGAGAAGCCAACTGAAGTAAAGCCGAACTCGAAACGCGCCGCATGCTCAAAGTCTTTCGTCAGCTCGCAGGCCAGGTGCTTGCACTGTAACGCGTGTGATCACTACATTAGTAGCTGCCAGATATTTTGTGTCCTGCCGCTACTTTAACACAAGGGTTACGTCACACAAACTAAGTTGTGCTTCAATTGCCTGCGAAAGGGCCACTACGTGAAGAAGTCTCGCTGCAGAGTCTGTAAGAAAAAGGGATAACAGAGATACGAAAGCAAATACGTCACAGCGTCTGCGCCACTCTGAGATCACGAGTGTCGGAATACGAGTGGTCGTCGACTTTTTCAGTCATCAAGACGATTCAGCTCGTGAACCTCAAGAAAAGGTAGATACCTCACAATTTAACTTACCTAGCACTATTGAGTTAGCGGACCCGTTGTTCGATGAGACAAGCCTGATTGATATTCTAATAGGTAAAGAAGGCTTCTTTAACGCAATACGGGACGGCAAGTACGTACTTGGCGCAGACATGCCGTCAACACCGGTCAACACCGCGTTCGGATGGATCATAGGCGGCAATCTGACAAGCAGTGCGAAACCGCAAACATATCAATGCCATTTAATACAGGAATCAACATCACTCGATGCAGCAGTAGAGAAATTTTGGAAACTTGAAGAGTACGAAACGACGGCAACGCAGTTAACAGAGGAAGAGCAACGCTGCGAGGACCACTACGCCAAAACAGTCACGTTGCAACGGAATGGGCGTATACAGGTACGGCTCCCGTTCACCGAAGAACCACGCATGTTAGGCAATATATACGAGGCAGCTCTGAAGCGGCTTCTAACGCTTGAGCGCAGACTTAATCGCGATAAGCAATTGAAGGTTGCGTAAACCGAGTTCATAAATGAATATATCACACTTGGGCACATGTCAATTCGGACTGATGTAGACTTGAGCACGACACACTTCTACATACCGCATCATTGCGTACTGAGACCACAGAGTCGTTTTCGACGCGTCGGCCAAAGGCACGTCCAGCAAATCGCTAATATTCTTATGGTTGGCCCGACGATTCAGCAAACGTTAACGACGACAATTCTCTCATTCCGATTACATCGATTTTCTCTGACGGGCAACATCACGAAGATGTACCGCCAGTTTTTAGTCTCTGAGCCAGACAGGAGGTTTCAGCTCAATCTTTGGAGAGCAGACGTCGAAGGCAGCATACGAACTTATGAGCTAAACACAGTGATGTACGGACTATCAGCAGCACCGTTTCTGGCAATCCGCAGCCTGAAACACATAGCAGATGTATGAGCGCAGAGGTACCCTATCGGAGCTGATGTTTTAACCAACGATTTGTACGTCGACGACCTGTTAACTGGAGCAGATCGTTTCGAGGATTTAAAGGTCAAGAAGAATGAGATCGTGACTTTGCTTGCAGAAGCAGGACTTAAGCTAACAAAGTTCAACAGCAATGCGCCAGAACTCGTAGAGCAACCAAGCAATGAGGTGATTATCACACCTGAAGAACAAGCGATGACGAAGACGCTTGGCATGGCATGGCAGATAAAATTTGATAGTTTCATTTTCCTTCACGATAGCAGAGTTATATCTTCGCTTACCAGACGATCAACTTTGTCCACCGTCGCACAATTCTTCGACCCATTAGGACTCGTAAGTCCAATAATACTTAGGTGCAAGATGTTCATTCAAGACCTGATTCTCCAGAAACTCAGTTGGGACGAGCCGCTTACCGGTCATTTACTTCGCACATGGCAAGACCTAGCAATCGATTTGCAAGGCACGTCCAAGCTACAAATTCCACGTTTTGTGAACACGTCAGCTGATAATGACTGCGAAATTCACGGGTTCGCCGACGCTTCAGAGAGGGGATACTGCAGGGGGGCTGCTGCATATACGTTCGAGCCGATACAGACAGCGGAGTAAAGGTAATCCTGTTGATTGCTAAGTCCAAGGTTGCTCCGATCAAGCACAATCATTACCTCGATTAGAGATATGTGCAACTCTCCTTTTATGTCGGACTTAGAACAAATTCTCGCCCAAGATTGCGCCATACACAAAGCGTGCGACTTTCTGGAGAGATTCATTGGTCGTGTTGCAATGGTTAAAGTTACATTCATCACAGTTGAAGTGCTTTGTCGCCAACCGAGTATCAGAGATCCAGGAGAGCTCTGCAGGTATCATATGACGACACGTGCCGTCCGCTAAAAACCCAGTGGACAAAGTGTCGAGAGAATGCAGCGCATTAGATTTGACGCAAAACATGTGGTTCACGGGACCCAGCTTTCTTTATGAACCACCTGAAACGTGGCCGAAACAAAAAGACGCGGAGGCCCTACCCATCGAACTGCGCCCACGCGCCTGGATTGCGAGGATTGACAGCGATCCAAGCAGGTCGCTCATCGACACAGTCATATTTAACAGTTCATCATACATGCGCATCTCACGTACCATATTTTATATTTACCGAAGCTTTGACGGCGTTAAAGCGGACCACAACCTCAAGTTAGTTGACATTTTGCATATTCCGTCTAATGAATGTCGAGAATTTACAGCAATAGAGTTCCAACAAGAAATTAAAGCATTACATACAAACCGAACTCTTAAGCCCAGTATTTAACGTCTGACCCCATTCATTCAAGAACTGAGACAAACTGACAGAGTAGCGTGTGATGAGAGTGGGTGGTAGGTTAGCGAACACCGATTTGAGATACGACGCAAAGTTTCCGGCCCTGTTACCACGCGACCATCATTTCACTCGATTGTACATCGAGTTCCTACATAGAACGAACCTTTACGATGGACGAAAAATCCTAATATCATTGCGTGAAAGATTCTGGGTGATACAATTCGCTATGGCGACCGCTGGCAGCGTGTCACCCTCTTGAAGCAGCATTTCTGGCGTTTGTGGCAAGGGGACTACGTACACCACTTTCAAAGACGCTCCGAGTGGTCAAAAGAGCAACCAAACGTGAAGGCTGGGCAATTGGTCATCGTTCACGAGGACAGTGCGCCACCCCAGATGTGGGTTCTGGCTCGAATAACTTCAGCTGTTCCAGGCCAAAATGGCAAGGTCCGCGTCGTGGATGTGATGACCAAGAGAGGCATCATGAGGCGAACAGTCCATAAGGTCGCTGTCTTTCCTAACGTTTAACTAGATTTAAAGCTAGTGCTTTCAACAGGGGGAGGATGTTGGAGGAGAACCCACACAATACGCCAATCTGGCAAGGCGATGTGGGCAAGTCGCGCTCCCGATTCATCCTCTCGCTAGATGCACGCTCTCCTCTCACTTGTCTTTAGCGACAAGTGAACTAGAAAATTGTAAACTCCACTTGCTTATGAACTGTGAAGCAGCAATGTTGTGTGTAAGGTCAAGAAATCAAAGTGAACATTAATAAGGTGTAATTGAATTGAGAGCAGAACTACGATGTGAACGCAGACTCAGTCGCTACCCCCCGAGGGACCCCTGCTGAAAGAGTCAGCAAACATTTGGCGACCGTGACAGGACAGTACCGCATGCGTAGCTGAGTCGCGGGGCATCTGGAAGTGCCTGCGCAAACCACAACTACGTGATTGGTGAGAGGGAATCAAATTTCTGTCCGGGATCAGGAACATCACCGTCAGCCAAAAACCATTAGTAATTGCTAGGGAGCAATAATTCTGGCCGGGATCAAGAACATTGCCGTCAGCCAGGAGCAGCTAGTAAACCGACTCCAATATTCTTCGCCTCGTCGCCACCACTCTGCACATACCTCGCAAGTAAAACTTACACAGAAAGAAAAATACATAAGCCGAGTGAGTACAGTATCAGTTGCCCGTTAAGTTAAAGACAAGCCAAATATACATACATACGACACATATACGAACTGAGCTCGTGCGATGCTCCGTTAGAATAAAGCAGCTGCGCCACGCTTTTCGTATTTTTCTTTGATATATATTATTTGCTCGACGCCGTTGATTATCTACAATGGCACATACGTACATACGCGTGCATAAGACAGAGTAAATAAAGATATACCGTTTCAAATTGATCAGTTAGATTGTCTCACTGCATTTACATTTATATGCATTTTGCTTAGGGGTCTTCGTTGTTGCTGGCAAGCTCGTTTTAGAAAGAACAAAAAAACATATATATATTTTTTTGGTACCGACAGTTCGCCAAAGTACAGTTCAGTTTTTTACCGTTGAGTTGGTAAAGAAAGTAAAACATACATGCATGCGTTGAACATACGAGCATAAATACGTAAATTCGAACGGTGCTGCTGCGTACCTCCACTAAAATCGATAAGCTGCGTCGCGCTTTGTATTTTTCTTTAACGCATGTTTAAATATTGCTGCAAGCTGGTAGCCAATTGCCAAAGTGTGGATTAACCATTCTACGCATTCTAGGTTTGGAACTTTGATCACTTACATTAGGGCATTTCAGATCATAAGCCAACAACATGAGTGAAGCAGAAGGTGAGCCAAAGCTAGTCGCGCTTCCCCAGAAGTGAAGTGTCATGAAACAACACATCACCAGGTTGAAGGCAAGGATCGTTAAAGGTGGCGAGTCTGACAGCGCTACCTCACTAGATTGCAGGTTGCAAATTCTGGAGCAATACTTTAAGCAGATTTGCGCCATCCAAACACAGATTGAGGACCTAAACGGTGCCGATGATGGAAGAGGAGAGTTGGAGGAATTGTGCATCACGATGACGTTCCCACCATCCCTTTGACACCACCGTCCTGAATAGTACGACCGTCCTTGGTTCCGCTCATAGCAACCGTTTACCCAAATTAAAACTGACCAGATTCGACGGTGAGTACGCGACATACAAACGGTTCCGGAGCGCATTTGAACATTTAATCAACGAGGACCAATAAATAGCGCCCATCGATAAATTTAACTATTTACTTGAGTACCTGTTAGGCCCCGCATAGAGGTCGTTCGAGCGTTTCAAGTAACCGCTAAAACGGTTGCAAGAGCGTTACGACAACGATCTTCTGATATTTGTAGGTTACATCTCTGCCTTGTTTAATCTACCTTCGATGCGCACGCCAGATGCAAATACGCTGCAAGGGATCATCAACTCCTCTTCGGCAATTCGCAGTTCTTTGTTATCATTAGGATCCGTGGAGCATGTTCTGAACGCGATTATGATATACATCGTGCTCTCGAAGGTGGACGCTGGTTAGGCTACAACGAAGGGCAATCTTACGACAAATTGCCTGCTTGGGACGATTGCTATACGGTGCTAACCCGCAGATGCCAATTTATGCAAAGTCAACGGAACATAAGGCAAAGCGAGAAGCCAACTGAAGTAAAGCCGAACTCGAAACGCGCCGCATGCTCAAAGTCTTTCGTCAGCTCGCAGGCCAGGTGCTTGCACTGTAACGCGTGTGATCACTACATTAGTAGCTGCCAGATATTTTGTGTCCTGCCGCTACTTTAACACAAGGGTTACGTCACACAAACTAAGTTGTGCTTCAATTGCCTGCGAAAGGGCCACTACGTGAAGGACTGTCAGTCGAAGTCTCGCTGCAGAGTCTGTAAGAAAAAGGGATAACAGAGATACGAAAGCAAATACGTCACAGCGTCTGCGCCACTCTGAGATCACGAGTGTCGGAATACGAGTGGTCGTCGACTTTTTCAGTCATCAAGACGATTCAGCTCGTGAACCTCAAGAAAAGGTAGATACCTCACAATTTAACTTACCTAGCACTATTGAGTTAGCGGACCCGTTGTTCGATGAGACAAGCCTGATTGATATTCTAATAGGTAAAGAAGGCTTCTTTAACGCAATACGGGACGGCAAGTACGTACTTGGCGCAGACATGCCGTCAACACCGGTCAACACCGCGTTCGGATGGATCATAGGCGGCAATCTGACAAGCAGTGCGAAACCGCAAACATATCAATGCCATTTAATACAGGAATCAACATCACTCGATGCAGCAGTAGAGAAATTTTGGAAACTTGAAGAGTACGAAACGACGGCAACGCAGTTAACAGAGGAAGAGCAACGCTGCGAGGACCACTACGCCAAAACAGTCACGTTGCAACGGAATGGGCGTATACAGGTACGGCTCCCGTTCACCGAAGAACCACGCATGTTAGGCAATATATACGAGGCAGCTCTGAAGCGGCTTCTAACGCTTGAGCGCAGACTTAATCGCGATAAGCAATTGAAGGTTGCGTAAACCGAGTTCATAAATGAATATATCACACTTGGGCACATGTCAATTCGGACTGATGTAGACTTGAGCACGACACACTTCTACATACCGCATCATTGCGTACTGAGACCACAGAGTCGTTTTCGACGCGTCGGCCAAAGGCACGTCCAGCAAATCGCTAATATTCTTATGGTTGGCCCGACGATTCAGCAAACGTTAACGACGACAATTCTCTCATTCCGATTACATCGATTTTCTCTGACGGGCAACATCACGAAGATGTACCGCCAGTTTTTAGTCTCTGAGCCAGACAGGAGGTTTCAGCTCAATCTTTGGAGAGCAGACGTCGAAGGCAGCATACGAACTTATGAGCTAAACACAGTGATGTACGGACTATCAGCAGCACCGTTTCTGGCAATCCGCAGCCTGAAACACATAGCAGATGTATGAGCGCAGAGGTACCCTATCGGAGCTGATGTTTTAACCAACGATTTGTACGTCGACGACCTGTTAACTGGAGCAGATCGTTTCGAGGATTTAAAGGTCAAGAAGAATGAGATCGTGACTTTGCTTGCAGAAGCAGGACTTAAGCTAACAAAGTTCAACAGCAATGCGCCAGAACTCGTAGAGCAACCAAGCAATGAGGTGATTATCACACCTGAAGAACAAGCGATGACGAAGACGCTTGGCATGGCATGGCAGATAAAATTTGATAGTTTCATTTTCCTTCACGATAGCAGAGTTATATCTTCGCTTACCAGACGATCAACTTTGTCCACCGTCGCACAATTCTTCGACCCATTAGGACTCGTAAGTCCAATAATACTTAGGTGCAAGATGTTCATTCAAGACCTGATTCTCCAGAAACTCAGTTGGGACGAGCCGCTTACCGGTCATTTACTTCGCACATGGCAAGACCTAGCAATCGATTTGCAAGGCACGTCCAAGCTACAAATTCCACGTTTTGTGAACACGTCAGCTGATAATGACTGCGAAATTCACGGGTTCGCCGACGCTTCAGAGAGGGGATACTGCAGGGGGGCTGCTGCATATACGTTCGAGCCGATACAGACAGCGGAGTAAAGGTAATCCTGTTGATTGCTAAGTCCAAGGTTGCTCCGATCAAGCACAATCATTACCTCGATTAGAGATATGTGCAACTCTCCTTTTATGTCGGACTTAGAACAAATTCTCGCCCAAGATTGCGCCATACACAAAGCGTGCGACTTTCTGGAGAGATTCATTGGTCGTGTTGCAATGGTTAAAGTTACATTCATCACAGTTGAAGTGCTTTGTCGCCAACCGAGTATCAGAGATCCAGGAGAGCTCTGCAGGTATCATATGACGACACGTGCCGTCCGCTAAAAACCCAGTGGACAAAGTGTCGAGAGAATGCAGCGCATTAGATTTGACGCAAAACATGTGGTTCACGGGACCCAGCTTTCTTTATGAACCACCTGAAACGTGGCCGAAACAAAAAGACGCGGAGGCCCTACCCATCGAACTGCGCCCACGCGCCTGGATTGCGAGGATTGACAGCGATCCAAGCAGGTCGCTCATCGACACAGTCATATTTAACAGTTCATCATACATGCGCATCTCACGTACCATATTTTATATTTACCGAAGCTTTGACGGCGTTAAAGCGGACCACAACCTCAAGTTAGTTGACATTTTGCATATTCCGTCTAATGAATGTCGAGAATTTACAGCAATAGAGTTCCAACAAGAAATTAAAGCATTACATACAAACCGAACTCTTAAGCCCAGTATTTAACGTCTGACCCCATTCATTCAAGAACTGAGACAAACTGACAGAGTAGCGTGTGATGAGAGTGGGTGGTAGGTTAGCGAACACCGATTTGAGATACGACGCAAAGTTTCCGGCCCTGTTACCACGCGACCATCATTTCACTCGATTGTACATCGAGTTCCTACATAGAACGAACCTTTACGATGGACGAAAAATTCTAATATCATTGCGTGAAAGATTCTGGGTGATACAATTCGCTATGGCGACCGCTGGCAGCGTGTCACCCTCTTGAAGCAGCATTTCTGGCGTTTGTGGCAAGGGGACTACGTACACCACTTTCAAAGACGCTCCGAGTGGTCAAAAGAGCAACCAAACGTGAAGGCTGGGCAATTGGTCATCGTTCACGAGGACAGTGCGCCACCCCAGATGTGGGTTCTGGCTCGAATAACTTCAGCTGTTCCAGGCCAAAATGGCAAGGTCCGCGTCGTGGATGTGATGACCAAGAGAGGCATCATGAGGCGAACAGTCCATAAGGTCGCTGTCTTTCCTAACGTTTAACTAGATTTAAAGCTAGTGCTTTCAACAGGGGGAGGATGTTGGAGGAGAACCCACACAATACGCCAATCTGGCAAGGCGATGTGGGCAAGTCGCGCTCCCGATTCATCCTCTCGCTAGATGCACGCTCTCCTCTCACTTGTCTTTAGCGACAAGTGAACTAGAAAATTGTAAACTCCACTTGCTTATGAACTGTGAAGCAGCAATGTTGTGTGTAAGGTCAAGAAATCAAAGTGAACATTAATAAGGTGTAATTGAATTGAGAGCAGAACTACGATGTGAACGCAGACTCAGTCGCTACCCCCCGAGGGACCCCTGCTGAAAGAGTCAGCAAACATTTGGCGACCGTGACAGGACAGTACCGCATGCGTAGCTGAGTCGCGGGGCATCTGGAAGTGCCTGCGCAAACCACAACTACGTGATTGGTGAGAGGGAATCAAATTTCTGGCCGGGATCAGGAACATCACCGTCAGCCAAAAACCATTAGTAATTGCTAGGGAGCAATAATTCTGGCCGGGATCAAGAACATCGCCGTCAGCCAGGAGCAGCTAGTAAACCGACTCCAATATTCTTCGCCTCGTCGCCACCACTCTGCACATACCTCGCAAGTAAAACTTACACAGAAAGAAAAATACATAAGCCGAGTGAGTACAGTATCAGTTGCCCGTTAAGTTAAAGACAAGCCAAATATACATACATACGACACATATACGAACTGAGCTCGTGCGATGCTCCGTTAGAATAAAGCAGCTGCGCCACGCTTTTCGTATTTTTCTTTGATACATATTATTTGCTCGACGCCGTTGATTATCTACAATGGCACATACGTACATACGCGTGCATAAGACAGAGTAAATAAAGATATACCGTTTCAAATTGATCAGTTAGATTGTCTCACTGCATTTACATTTATATGCATTTTGCTTAGGGGTCTTCGTTGTTGCTGGCAAGCTCGTTTTAGAAAGAACAAAAAAACATATATATATTTTTTTGGTACCGACAGTTCGCCAAAGTACAGTTCAGTTTTTTACCGTTGAGTTGGTAAAGAAAGTAAAACATACATGCATGCGTTGAACATACGAGCATAAATACGTAAATTCGAACGGTGCTGCTGCGTACCTCCACTAAAATCGATAAGCTGCGTCGCGCTTTGTATTTTTCTTTAACGCATGTTTAAATATTGCTGCAAGCTGGTAGCCAATTGCCAAAGTGTGGATTAACCATTCTACGCATTCTAGGTTTGGAACTTTGATCACTTACATTAGGGCATTTCAGATCATAAGCCAACAACATGAGTGAAGCAGAAGGTGAGCCAAAGCTAGTCGCGCTTCCCCAGAAGTGAAGTGTCATGAAACAACACATCACCAGGTTGAAGGCAAGGATCGTTAAAGGTGGCGAGTCTGACAGCGCTACCTCACTAGATTGCAGGTTGCAAATTCTGGAGCAATACTTTAAGCAGATTTGCGCCATCCAAACACAGATTGAGGACCTAAACGGTGCCGATGATGGAAGAGGAGAGTTGGAGGAATTGTGCATCACGATGACGTTCCCACCATCCCTTTGACACCACCGTCCTGAATAGTACGACCGTCCTTGGTTCCGCTCATAGCAACCGTTTACCCAAATTAAAACTGACCAGATTCGACGGTGAGTACGCGACATACAAACGGTTCCGGAGCGCATTTGAACATTTAATCAACGAGGACCAATAAATAGCGCCCATCGATAAATTTAACTATTTACTTGAGTACCTGTTAGGCCCCGCATAGAGGTCGTTCGAGCGTTTCAAGTAACCGCTAAAACGGTTGCAAGAGCGTTACGACAACGATCTTCTGATATTTGTAGGTTACATCTCTGCCTTGTTTAATCTACCTTCGATGCGCACGCCAGATGCAAATACGCTGCAAGGGATCATCAACTCCTCTTCGGCAATTCGCAGTTCTTTGTTATCATTAGGATCCGTGGAGCATGTTCTGAACGCGATTATGATATACATCGTGCTCTCGAAGGTGGACGCTGGTTAGGCTACAACGAAGGGCAATCTTACGACAAATTGCCTGCTTGGGACGATTGCTATACGGTGCTAACCCGCAGATGCCAATTTATGCAAAGTCAACGGAACATAAGGCAAAGCGAGAAGCCAACTGAAGTAAAGCCGAACTCGAAACGCGCCGCATGCTCAAAGTCTTTCGTCAGCTCGCAGGCCAGGTGCTTGCACTGTAACGCGTGTGATCACTACATTAGTAGCTGCCAGATATTTTGTGTCCTGCCGCTACTTTAACACAAGGGTTACGTCACACAAACTAAGTTGTGCTTCAATTGCCTGCGAAAGGGCCACTACGTGAAGGACTGTCAGTCGAAGTCTCGCTGCAGAGTCTGTAAGAAAAAGGGATAACAGAGATACGAAAGCAAATACGTCACAGCGTCTGCGCCACTCTGAGATCACGAGTGTCGGAATACGAGTGGTCGTCGACTTTTTCAGTCATCAAGACGATTCAGCTCGTGAACCTCAAGAAAAGGTAGATACCTCACAATTTAACTTACCTAGCACTATTGAGTTAGCGGACCCGTTGTTCGATGAGACAAGCCTGATTGATATTCTAATAGGTAAAGAAGGCTTCTTTAACGCAATACGGGACGGCAAGTACGTACTTGGCGCAGACATGCCGTCAACACCGGTCAACACCGCGTTCGGATGGATCATAGGCGGCAATCTGACAAGCAGTGCGAAACCGCAAACATATCAATGCCATTTAATACAGGAATCAACATCACTCGATGCAGCAGTAGAGAAATTTT
The DNA here is from genome assembly GCA_035041755.1 of Cacoxenus indagator. NCBI lineage: Eukaryota > Metazoa > Arthropoda > Insecta > Diptera > Drosophilidae > Cacoxenus > Cacoxenus indagator. The sequence goes on along the minus strand of JAWNKX010000249.1, from coordinate 31,211 downwards.
GGAAACTTGAAGAGTACGAAACGACGGCAACGCAGTTAACAGAGGAAGAGCAACGCTGCGAGGACCACTACGCCAAAACAGTCACGTTGCAACGGAATGGGCGTATACAGGTACGGCTCCCGTTCACCGAAGAACCACGCATGTTAGGCAATATATACGAGGCAGCTCTGAAGCGGCTTCTAACGCTTGAGCGCAGACTTAATCGCGATAAGCAATTGAAGGTTGCGTAAACCGAGTTCATAAATGAATATATCACACTTGGGCACATGTCAATTCGGACTGATGTAGACTTGAGCACGACACACTTCTACATACCGCATCATTGCGTACTGAGACCACAGAGTCGTTTTCGACGCGTCGGCCAAAGGCACGTCCAGCAAATCGCTAATATTCTTATGGTTGGCCCGACGATTCAGCAAACGTTAACGACGACAATTCTCTCATTCCGATTACATCGATTTTCTCTGACGGGCAACATCACGAAGATGTACCGCCAGTTTTTAGTCTCTGAGCCAGACAGGAGGTTTCAGCTCAATCTTTGGAGAGCAGACGTCGAAGGCAGCATACGAACTTATGAGCTAAACACAGTGATGTACGGACTATCAGCAGCACCGTTTCTGGCAATCCGCAGCCTGAAACACATAGCAGATGTATGAGCGCAGAGGTACCCTATCGGAGCTGATGTTTTAACCAACGATTTGTACGTCGACGACCTGTTAACTGGAGCAGATCGTTTCGAGGATTTAAAGGTCAAGAAGAATGAGATCGTGACTTTGCTTGCAGAAGCAGGACTTAAGCTAACAAAGTTCAACAGCAATGCGCCACAACTCGTAGAGCAACCAAGCAATGAGGTGATTATCACACCTGAAGAACAAGCGATGACGAAGACGCTTGGCATGGCATGGCAGATAAAATTTGATAGTTTCATTTTCCTTCACGATAGCAGAGTTATATCTTCGCTTACCAGACGATCAACTTTGTCCACCGTCGCACAATTCTTCGACCCATTAGGACTCGTAAGTCCAATAATACTTAGGTGCAAGATGTTCATTCAAGACCTGATTCTCCAGAAACTCAGTTGGGACGAGCCGCTTACCGGTCATTTACTTCGCACATGGCAAGACCTAGCAATCGATTTGCAAGGCACGTCCAAGCTACAAATTCCACGTTTTGTGAACACGTCAGCTGATAATGACTGCGAAATTCACGGGTTCGCCGACGCTTCAGAGAGGGGATACTGCAGGGGGGCTGCTGCATATACGTTCGAGCCGATACAGACAGCGGAGTAAAGGTAATCCTGTTGATTGCTAAGTCCAAGGTTGCTCCGATCAAGCACAATCATTACCTCGATTAGAGATATGTGCAACTCTCCTTTTATGTCGGACTTAGAACAAATTCTCGCCCAAGATTGCGCCATACACAAAGCGTGCGACTTTCTGGAGAGATTCATTGGTCGTGTTGCAATGGTTAAAGTTACATTCATCACAGTTGAAGTGCTTTGTCGCCAACCGAGTATCAGAGATCCAGGAGAGCTCTGCAGGTATCATATGACGACACGTGCCGTCCGCTAAAAACCCAGTGGACAAAGTGTCGAGAGAATGCAGCGCATTAGATTTGACGCAAAACATGTGGTTCACGGGACCCAGCTTTCTTTATGAACCACCTGAAACGTGGCCGAAACAAAAAGACGCGGAGGCCCTACCCATCGAACTGCGCCCACGCGCCTGGATTGCGAGGATTGACAGCGATCCAAGCAGGTCGCTCATCGACACAGTCATATTTAACAGTTCATCATACATGCGCATCTCACGTACCATATTTTATATTTACCGAAGCTTTGACGGCGTTAAAGCGGACCACAACCTCAAGTTAGTTGACATTTTGCATATTCCGTCTAATGAATGTCGAGAATTTACAGCAATAGAGTTCCAACAAGAAATTAAAGCATTACATACAAACCGAACTCTTAAGCCCAGTATTTAACGTCTGACCCCATTCATTCAAGAACTGAGACAAACTGACAGAGTAGCGTGTGATGAGAGTGGGTGGTAGGTTAGCGAACACCGATTTGGGATACGACGCAAAGTTTCCGGCCCTGTTACCACGCGACCATCATTTCACTCGATTGTACATCGAGTTCCTACATAGAACGAACCTTTACGATGGACGAAAAATCCTAATATCATTGCGTGAAAGATTCTGGGTGATACAATTCGCTATGGCGACCGCTGGCAGCGTGTCACCCTCTTGAAGCAGCATTTCTGGCGTTTGTGGCAAGGGGACTACGTACACCACTTTCAAAGACGCTCCGAGTGGTCAAAAGAGCAACCAAACGTGAAGGCTGGGCAATTGGTCATCGTTCACGAGGACAGTGCGCCACCCCAGATGTGGGTTCTGGCTCGAATAACTTCAGCTGTTCCAGGCCAAAATGGCAAGGTCCGCGTCGTGGATGTGATGACCAAGAGAGGCATCATGAGGCGAACAGTCCATAAGGTCGCTGTCTTTCCTAACGTTTAACTAGATTTAAAGCTAGTGCTTTCAACAGGGGGAGGATGTTGGAGGAGAACCCACACAATACGCCAATCTGGCAAGGCGATGTGGGCAAGTCGCGCTCCCGATTCATCCTCTCGCTAGATGCACGCTCTCCTCTCACTTGTCTTTAGCGACAAGTGAACTAGAAAATTGTAAACTCCACTTGCTTATGAACTGTGAAGCAGCAATGTTGTGTGTAAGGTCAAGAAATCAAAGTGAACATTAATAAGGTGTAATTGAATTGAGAGCAGAACTACGATGTGAACGCAGACTCAGTCGCTACCCCCCGAGGGACCCCTGCTGAAAGAGTCAGCAAACATTTGGCGACCGTGACAGGACAGTACCGCATGCGTAGCTGAGTCGCGGGGCATCTGGAAGTGCCTGCGCAAACCACAACTACGTGATTGGTGAGAGGGAATCAAATTTCTGGCCGGGATCAGGAACATCACCGTCAGCCAAAAACCATTAGTAATTGCTAGGGAGCAATAATTCTGGCCGGGATCAAGAACATCGCCGTCAGCCAGGAGCAGCTAGTAAACCGACTCCAATATTCTTCGCCTCGTCGCCACCACTCTGCACATACCTCGCAAGTAAAACTTACACAGAAAGAAAAATACATAAGCCGAGTGAGTACAGTATCAGTTGCCCGTTAAGTTAAAGACAAGCCAAATATACATACATACGACACATATACGAACTGAGCTCGTGCGATGCTCCGTTAGAATAAAGCAGCTGCGCCACGCTTTTCGTATTTTTCTTTGATACATATTATTTGCTCGACGCCGTTGATTATCTACAATGGCACATACGTACATACGCGTGCATAAGACAGAGTAAATAAAGATATACCGTTTCAAATTGATCAGTTAGATTGTCTCACTGCATTTACATTTATATGCATTTTGCTTAGGGGTCTTCGTTGTTGCTGGCAAGCTCGTTTTAGAAAGAACAAAAAAACATATATATATTTTTTTGGTACCGACAGTTCGCCAAAGTACAGTTCAGTTTTTTACCGTTGAGTTGGTAAAGAAAGTAAAACATACATGCATGCGTTGAACATACGAGCATAAATACGTAAATTCGAACGGTGCTGCTGCGTACCTCCACTAAAATCGATAAGCTGCGTCGCGCTTTGTATTTTTCTTTAACGCATGTTTAAATATTGCTGCAAGCTGGTAGCCAATTGCCAAAGTGTGGATTAACCATTCTACGCATTCTAGGTTTGGAACTTTGATCACTTACATTAGGGCATTTCAGATCATAAGCCAACAACATGAGTGAAGCAGAAGGTGAGCCAAAGCTAGTCGCGCTTCCCCAGAAGTGAAGTGTCATGAAACAACACATCACCAGGTTGAAGGCAAGGATCGTTAAAGGTGGCGAGTCTGACAGCGCTACCTCACTAGATTGCAGGTTGCAAATTCTGGAGCAATACTTTAAGCAGATTTGCGCCATCCAAACACAGATTGAGGACCTAAACGGTGCCGATGATGGAAGAGGAGAGTTGGAGGAATTGTGCATCACGATGACGTTCCCACCATCCCTTTGACACCACCGTCCTGAATAGTACGACCGTCCTTGGTTCCGCTCATAGCAACCGTTTACCCAAATTAAAACTGACCAGATTCGACGGTGAGTACGCGACATACAAACGGTTCCGGAGCGCATTTGAACATTTAATCAACGAGGACCAATAAATAGCGCCCATCGATAAATTTAACTATTTACTTGAGTACCTGTTAGGCCCCGCATAGAGGTCGTTCGAGCGTTTCAAGTAACCGCTAAAACGGTTGCAAGAGCGTTACGACAACGATCTTCTGATATTTGTAGGTTACATCTCTGCCTTGTTTAATCTACCTTCGATGCGCACGCCAGATGCAAATACGCTGCAAGGGATCATCAACTCCTCTTCGGCAATTCGCAGTTCTTTGTTATCATTAGGATCCGTGGAGCATGTTCTGAACGCGATTATGATATACATCGTGCTCTCGAAGGTGGACGCTGGTTAGGCTACAACGAAGGGCAATCTTACGACAAATTGCCTGCTTGGGACGATTGCTATACGGTGCTAACCCGCAGATGCCAATTTATGCAAAGTCAACGGAACATAAGGCAAAGCGAGAAGCCAACTGAAGTAAAGCCGAACTCGAAACGCGCCGCATGCTCAAAGTCTTTCGTCAGCTCGCAGGCCAGGTGCTTGCACTGTAACGCGTGTGATCACTACATTAGTAGCTGCCAGATATTTTGTGTCCTGCCGCTACTTTAACACAAGGGTTACGTCACACAAACTAAGTTGTGCTTCAATTGCCTGCGAAAGGGCCACTACGTGAAGGACTGTCAGTCGAAGTCTCGCTGCAGAGTCTGTAAGAAAAAGGGATAACAGAGATACGAAAGCAAATACGTCACAGCGTCTGCGCCACTCTGAGATCACGAGTGTCGGAATACGAGTGGTCGTCGACTTTTTCAGTCATCAAGACGATTCAGCTCGTGAACCTCAAGAAAAGGTAGATACCTCACAATTTAACTTACCTAGCACTATTGAGTTAGCGGACCCGTTGTTCGATGAGACAAGCCTGATTGATATTCTAATAGGTAAAGAAGGCTTCTTTAACGCAATACGGGACGGCAAGTACGTACTTGGCGCAGACATGCCGTCAACACCGGTCAACACCGCGTTCGGATGGATCATAGGCGGCAATCTGACAAGCAGTGCGAAACCGCAAACATATCAATGCCATTTAATACAGGAATCAACATCACTCGATGCAGCAGTAGAGAAATTTTGGAAACTTGAAGAGTACGAAACGACGGCAACGCAGTTAACAGAGGAAGAGCAACGCTGCGAGGACCACTACGCCAAAACAGTCACGTTGCAACGGAATGGGCGTATACAGATACGGCTCCCGTTCACCGAAGAACCACGCATGTTAGGCAATATATACGAGGCAGCTCTGAACCGGCTTCTAACGCTTGAGCGCAGACTTAATCGCGATAAGCAATTGAAGGTTGCGTAAACCGAGTTCATAAATGAATATATCACACTTGGGCACATGTCAATTCGGACTGATGTAGACTTGAGCACGACACACTTCTACATACCGCATCATTGCGTACTGAGACCACAGAGTCGTTTTCGACGCGTCGGCCAAAGGCACGTCCAGCAAATCGCTAATATTCTTATGGTTGGCCCGACGATTCAGCAAACGTTAACGACGACAATTCTCTCATTCCGATTACATCGATTTTCTCTGACGGGCGACATCACGAAGATGTACCGCCAGTTTTTAGTCTCTGAGCCAGACAGGAGGTTTCAGCTCAATCTTTGGAGAGCAGACGTCGAAGGCAGCATACGAACTTATGAGCTAAACACAGTGACGTACGGACTATCAGCAGCACCGTTTCTGGCAATCCGCAGCCTGAAACACATAGCAGATGTATGAGCGCAGAGGTACCCTATCGGAGCTGATGTTTTAACCAACGATTTGTACGTCGACGACCTGTTAACTGGAGCAGATCGTTTCGAGGATTTAAAGGTCAAGAAGAATGAGATCGTGACTTTGCTTGCAGAAGCAGGACTTAAGCTAACAAAGTTCAACAGCAATGCGCCAGAACTCGTAGAGCAACCAAGCAATGAGGTGATTATCACACCTGAAGAACAAGCGATGACGAAGATGCTTGGCATGGCATGGCAGATAAAATTTGATAGTTTCATTTTCCTTCACGATAGCAGAGTTATATCTTCGCTTACCAGACGATCAACTTTGTCCACCGTCGCACAATTCTTCGACCCATTAGGACTCGTAAGTCCAATAATACTTAGGTGCAAGATGTTCATTCAAGACCTGATTCTCCAGAAACTCAGTTGGGACGAGCCGCTTACCGGTCATTTACTTCGCACATGGCAAGAACTAGCAATCAATTTGCAAGGCACGTCCAGGCTACAAATTCCACGTTTTGTGAACACGTCAGCTGATAATGACTGCGAAATTCACGGGTTCGCCGACGCTTCAGAGAGGGGATACTGCAGGGGGGCTGCTGCATATACGTTCGAGCCGATACAGACAGCGGAGTAAAGGTAAACCTGTTGATTGCTAAGTCCAAGGTTGCTCCGATCAAGGCACAATCATTACCTCGATTAGAGATATGTGCAACTCTCCTTTTATGTCGGACTTAGAACAAATTCTCGCACAAGATTGCGCCATACACAAAGCGTGCGACTTTCTGGACAGATTCATTGGTCGTGTTGCAATGGTTAAAGTTACATTCATCACAGTTGAAGTGCTTTGTCGCCAACCGAGTATCAGAGATCCAGGAGAGCTCTGCAGGTATCATATGACGACACGTGCCGTCCGCTAAAAACCCAGTGGACAAAGTGTCGAGAGAATGCAGCGCATTAGATTTGACGCAAAACATGTGGTTCACGGGACCCAGCTTTCTTTATGAACCACCTGAAACGTGGCCGAAACAAAAAGACGCGGAGGCCCTACCCATCGAACTGCGCCCACGCGCCTGGATTGCGAGGATTGACAGCGATCCAAGCAGGTCGCTCATCGACACAGTCATATTTAACAGTTCATCATACATGCGCATCTCACGTACCATATTTTATATTTACCGAAGCTTTGACGGCGTTAAAGCGGACCACAACCTCAAGTTAGTTGACATTTTGCATATTCCGTCTAATGAATGTCGAGAATTTACAGCAATAGAGTTCCAACAAGAAATTAAAGCATTACATACAAACCGAACTCTTAAGCCCAGTATTTAACGTCTGACTGACCATTCATTCAAGAACTGAGACAAACTGACAGAGTAGCGTGTGATGAGAGTGGGTGGTAGGTTAGCGAACACCGATTTGAGATACGACGCAAAGTTTTCGGCCCTGTTACCACGCGACCATCATTTCACTCGATTGTACATCGAGTTCCTACATAGAACGAACCTTTACGATGGACGAAAAATCCTAATATCATTGCGTGAAAGATTCTGGGTGATACAATTCGCTATGGCGACCGCTGGCAGCGTGTCACCCTCTTGAAGCAGCATTTCTGGCGTTTGTGGCAAGGGGACTACGGACACCACTTTCAAAGACGCTCCGAGTGGTCAAAAGAGCAACCAAACGTGAAGGCTGGACAATTGGTCATCGTTCACGAGGACAATGCGCCACCCCAGATGTGGGTTCTGGCTCGAATAACTTCAGCTGTTCCAGGCCAAAATGGCAAGGTCCGCGTCGTGGATGTGATGACCAAGAGAGGCATCATGAGGCGACCAGTCCATAAGGTCGCTGTCTTTCCTAACGTTTAACTAGATTTAAAGCTAGTGCTTTCAACAGGGGGAGGATGTTGGAGGAGAACCCACACAATACGCCAATCTGGCAAGGCGATGTGGGCAAGTCGCTCTCCCGATTCATCCTCTCGCTAGATGCACGCTCTCCTCTCACTTGTCGTTAGCGACAAGTGAACTAGAAAATTGTAAACTCCACTTGCTTATGAACTGTGAAGCAGCAATGTTGTGTGTAAGGTCAAGAAATCAAAGTGAACATTAATAAGGTGTAATTGAATTGAGAGCAGAACTACGATGTGAACGCAGACTCAGTCGCTACCCCCCGAGGGACCCCTGCTGAAAGAGTCAGCAAACATTTGGCGACCGTGACAGGACAGTACCGCATGCGTAGCTGAGTCGCGGGGCATCTGGAAGTGCCTGCGCAAACCACAACTACGTGATTGGTGAGAGGCAATCAAATTTCTGGCCGGGATCAGGAACATCACCGTCAGCCAAAAACCATTAGTAATTGCTAGGGAGCAATAATTCTGGCCGGGATCAAGAACATCGCCGTCAGCCAGGAGCAGCTAGTAAACCGACTACAATATTCTTCGCCTCGTCGCCACCACTCTGCACATACCTCGCAAGTAAAACTTACACAGAAAGAAAAATACATAAGCCGAGTGAGTACAGTATCAGTTGCCCGTTAAGTTAAAGACAAGCCAAATATACATACATACGACACATATACGAACTGAGCTCGTGCGATGCTCCGTTAGAATAAAGCAGCTGCGCGACGCTTTTCGTATTTTTCTTTGATACATATTATTTGCTCGACGCCGTTGATTATCTACAATGGCACATACGTACATACGCGTGCATAAGACAGAGTAAATAAAGATATACCGTTTCAAATTGATCAGTTAGATTGTCTCACTGCATTTACATTTATATGCATTTTGCTTAGGGGTCTTCGTTGTTGCTGGCAAGCTCGTTTTAGAAAGAAAAAAAAAACATATATATATTTTTTTGGTACAGACAGTTCGCCAAAGTACAGTTCAGTTTTTTACCGTTGAGTTGGTAAAGAAAGTAAAACATACATGCATGCGTTGATTATACGAGCATAAATACGTAAATTCGAACGGTGCTGCTGCGTACCTCCACTAAAATCGATAAGCTGCGTCGCGCTTTGTATTTTTCTTTAACGCATGTTTAAATATTGCTGCAAGCTGGTAGCCAATTGCCAAAGTGTAGATTAGCCATTCTACGCATTCCATGTTTGGAACTTTGATCACTTACATTAGGGCATTTCAGATCATAAGCCAACAACATGAGTGAAGCAGAAGGTGAGCCAAAGCTAGTCGCGCTTCGCCAGAAGTGAAGTGTCATGAAACAACACATCACCAGGTTGAAGGCAAGGATCGTTAAAGGTGGCGAGTCTGACAGCGCTACCTCACTAGATTGCAGGTTGCAAATTCTGGAGCAATACTTTAAGCAGATTTGCGCCATCCACAGATTGAGGACCTAAACGGTGCCGATTGTGGAAGAGGAGAGTTGGAGGAATTGTGCATCACGATGACGTTCCCACCATCCCTTTGACACCACCGTCCTGAATAGTACGACCGTCCTTGGTTCCGCTCATAGCAACCGTTTACCCAAATTAAAACTGACTAGATTCGACGGTGAGTACGCGACATACAAACGGTTCCGGAGCGCATTTGAACATTTAATCGACGAGGATCAATAAATAGCGCCCATCGATAAATTTAACTATTTACTTGAGTACCTGTTAGGCCCCGCATAGAGGTCGTTGGAGCGTTTCAAGTAACCGCTAAAACGGTTGCAAGAGCGTTACGACAACGATCTTCTGATATTTGTAGGTTACATCTCTGCCTTGTTTAATCTACCTTCGATGCGCACGCCAGATGCAAATACGCTGCAAGGGATCATCAACTCCTCTTCGGCAATTCGCAGTTCTTTGTTATCATTAGGATCCGTGGAGCATGTTCTGAACGCGATTATGATATACATCGTGCTCTCGAAGGTGGACGCTGACACGAAGTTAGGCTACGACGAAGGGCAATCTTACGACAAATTGCCTGCTTGGGACGATTGCTATACGGTGCTAACCCGCAGATGCCAATTTATGCAAAGTCAACGGAACATAAGGCAAAGCGAGAAGCCAACTGAAGTAAAGCCGAACTCGAAACGCGCCGCATGCTCAAAGTCTTTCGTCAGCTCGCAGGCCAGGTGCTTTCACTGTAACGCGTGTGATCACTACATTAGTAGCTGCCAGATATTTTGTGTCCTGCCGCTACTTTAACACAAGGGTTACGTCACACAAACTAAGTTGTGCTTCAATTGCCTGCGAAAGGGCCACTACGTGAAGGACTGTCAGTCGAAGTCTCGCTGCAGAGTCTGTAAGAAAAAGGGATAACAGAGATACGAAAGCAAATACGTCACAGCGTCTGCGCCACTCTGAGATCACGAGTGTCGGAATACGAGTGGTCGTCGACTTTTTCAGTCATCAAGACGATTCAGCTCGTGAACCTCAAGAAAAGGTAGATACCTCACAATATAACTTACCTAGCACTATTGAGTTAGCGGACCCGTTGTTCGATGAGACAAGCCAGATTGATATTCTAATAGGTAAAGAAGGCTTCTTTAACGCAATACGGGACGGCAAGTACGTACTTGGCGCAGACATGCCGTCAACACCGGTCAACACCGCGTTCGGATGGATCATAGGCGGCAATCTGACAAGCAGTGCGAAACCGCAAACATATCAATGCCATTTAATACAGGAATCAACATCACTCGATGCAGCAGTAGAGAAATTTTGGAAACTTGAAGAGTACGAAACGACGGCAACGCAGTTAACAGAGGAAGAGCAACGCTGCGAGGACCACTACGCCAAAACAGTCACGTTGCAACGGAATGGGCGTATACAGGTACGGCTCCCGTTCACCGAAGAACCACGCATGTTAGGCAATATATATTTTTTTTTTATTTATTTTATATTTCCCATATGTCGTGTACATATGTCTTTATTTTTTATTAAGACTATTAGTACATGGTTTAAAAGTTATTTCTGGGTTGTAACTAATTTATGTGAGCAGATCACAAAAGTTTTTTATTTTTGTAAGGATGTAGGGGAAAAAAATCAAAATAGTAACAAAAATAATATACATTTAAATTAAATTAATACAATTATAGAGCAAAATATAGTAAAGTAAACATAAATGTAATAAAAATATAAAATACAAAAATAAACACATTAAACAAAAGCAAAGAAAAAAAGTGGTATTGAGATATATATATATATAATTTCGAATTTATTCAACCAGATCCACTGGCCTTGTGCTCTGTAACCTGCGTCTGCATTGTAGTTCCTGTATTGGTAGTAGATTGACACCAACATTTGGGTGTTTGGTAAGCTTGGTCTGGTAGATACGACTTATTTTTGTAATCTCCTCTGTTACTGTTGGAATATTAAGATCACGATGCAGATCATTGTTAGTTATATACCACCCAGCCTTGGTGATCATGCGAATTATTTTTGATTGTTGTCTTTGTATTATGTCTGTATTTGATTTTTTGGCCGTACCCCAGATTTGTGCTCCGTACGTCCAGATTGGTCTTATAATAGCTTTGTGGATCAGTATTTTGTTTTCTAATGTTAATTTTGATTTGAGCAGCCAATATAATTGACTAATCCTCAGCTTGATTTGATCCCGTTTTTTAAGTATATGGTATTTCCAGTTGAGTTTGTTATCAATATATAATCCTAGGTATTTGACTACGTTTTCAATTTTTACGTCAGATCCGTCAATCTTTATACGAGGTGGTGTGAATTTAGTTTTAGTTGTATATATAACATGTACTGTTTTGGTATTATTTACTTTTATTTGCCACTTTTCAAACCACCTTAGGGTAGTATCCAGATGCTGTTGTAGTTTGGATGTTGCTATGTTTACTTGTCTATGTGCGCTAAGTATTATAGTGTCATCAGCAAATGTGGCTATCATTGAAGCGTCGTCATTTGGTGTTGGTATGTCCGCTGTAAAGATAGTGTATAATAACGGTCCTAGTACACTTCCTTGTGGTACGCCTGTTTTGATTTTTCTTAATGTGGAATATTCATCTGAGTACTTAACGAAAAAATGTCTTTCTGTGATATAGTGTACTAATATCTGTAGTACGTTATGCGGGAATATATTGCGCAATTTCCTGATTAGTCCTTTGTGCCAAACTTTGTCGAATGCCTTTTCTACATCTAGAAAAACTCCTATACAGAACTTTTTGTTGTCAAGATCGTTTAAAATTTTATGAGTCACACGATGGATTTGTTGTATGGTCGAGTGTTTTCGTCGAAAGCCAAATTGGTGGTCAGGTATTATATGTTTGCGTTCTATAATAGGTAACAGTCGCTGGCACAGGAGCTTCTCGAATATTCTTGACAGCAGTGGAAGTAAGCTAATTGGTCTATATGATGCTGGATTATATACGTCTTTACCAGGTTTTGGAATTGCAATGACTTCAGCCACTTTCCATACTTTAGGAAAGTAATTTAGTCGAATTATCGCGTTGAAAATATTGCGTATGTATACCACTGCTTGAAGTGGTAGCTCCCTTAAAAGTTTTCCGTCAATTTTGTCATACCCGGGTGCTTTTTTGGGCTTTATGTCGTGCTGTATACATTTGAGTATTTCATTTGTGCATATTTTTTTTAGGCGAGTTGGCTGGGGAGTGACTGTCGAGTTTATATGACAGTCATCTTCGTTGATAGTTTCATCAGCAAATATTTTTTCATAATAATTCGCTAGAACTGTCGCCTTATCTAGGTTCGTTACTGCCCATGATCCATTGTCCATTTTTATAGGTGCCTGGTGTATTGTTTTATTTGTCAGTTTTTTTGTAGCTTTCCACAGGGAGTAGTCGGTTAAGCTTGTCGGAGTTAGCCTCTGTAAATACTTCGTGATTTCATAATTTTTCTGATTTTGGAGATATTTTTTAATTTCTTTAGTTGCCTTGTAATATTTATTTTTCGCATCGGGGGATCTGCAAATGGTCCATGCTTTTTTTAGTTTTCGTTTTGTGCATATCAATTTGCGAAGCGCAGGGGGTGTGTATCGCTTTGCATGGTGTATTATCTTGTCCGGAGTTGCTTGCAATACTGCCTTCTCAATGGTATTCATTTAGTTGGACTATAGCTGATTCTACGTTGTCGGGTGATCTCAGTGGAATGCTTGTATTTAAGTTTGTGTTAATGTAGTCTCGATAGGTATCCCAGTCAGTTTTGTTGTTGTGCCATAGTTTGGACTTGGTTGTGTTCACTTCAGTTGAATTAAGTTCGAGTAGTATAGGTGTATGGTCTGACGATAGTTCCAGTCTTGATGTTATGACACATTTATTTAAGTCTATGTCTTTGAGTATATAAAAGTCAATGAGGTCTGGCTTTTTATTTTTGTCTGTTGGCCAATACGTGGGTTCGCCAGTACTAAGATGTTTAGCTTTTGCTAACAGCAGTGCACCCTGTAGGTTTTTACCTTTCTTGTTTGATATTCTGGAGCCCCAGTCTGTATGCTTCGCATTGTAGTCGCCTGCAGCTATAAAACGGTGTCCGAGAGTTTTTAAGAAGTCAAGGTATTGCGACTGCGAGATATTGTGCTTTGGTGGGCTGTACACGGCTGTTATTCTTAGTGGTCCGGATGAGTCCAAGATTTGTATGCTTGTCGACTGGATATAGGTTTCTTGGAATGGAAGCAGTACGTTATGTTTAATGTTTTGTTTAATAATGATAGCAGTCCCACCGTGTCCTGTACCGTTGGGATGGCATGTGTGGTACATCTTGTATCCACTTATGTTCATGTGCTGGCTACTTGTATAGTGTGTTTCCGATATCAAAGCAATGTCAATGTAGTTGTTGTGTAGGAGAAGCTGTAGTTCATTGAGGTGATTTTTTAATCCGTTTGCATTCCAAGTTAAAATTTTTATTTTAGTGTCCATTCTTGTTGTCGAGTTTTGTCAATAGTACTGTTATGATGTTAATCATATTACTCATTTGTTGCGCTAGTTGTTTTATTATATCTTTTATTTCCGCTAAATCTTTTGAAAATTCAGTCTTTTTTTCTGTGTTTTCACTAGTCTCGTTTTTGTTGGATTCGTTTTTGTTGCTTTCGTTTTTGTTGTGTTCCTCATCTTTTTGTTGGGGTTGTAACTGATTTGTGGGGTTTCTACGATTACTGGCTGCTGTTTGGGCGTACGTTATTCCAATTTTGACTTTGTTTGATGTCTGTTCTACTACCTGATGGTCATCTTTTTTATCGTCTTTCTCTTTTAGTGAGGGAAATCTTTTAATTTTTAGATGTTTGTATACGTCACATCCTTTATAGTTGGCTGTGTGTGAGCCGCCACAAAGAGCGCATTTAATTTGATCTGCACTTATTAGTTTGCAGTCAATAGTTTTGTGCTTGCCAGCGCATTTCACGCAAATCGGGTCTTTGGTGCAGAAATTTCGTGTATGACCATATTTTTGGCAGTTTGAGCACTGAGCTACCGTGCGTTTGTGGTGTGGTGGCTCAAATATGACTTTGGTACATAGGAGTGTTGTAATATTAAAGATTTCTCTATTATTTGCTTTGGCTTTTAGTTCAATGAAAAATAGCGGCAGTGGTTTCTTTGTCAGTTTTTGTTGTACGTTGTGTATATTAATAACGTCGTGGCCTAGTTCCGATAGCTCGTTCTTAAGTTCGTCAAGGTCAGTGGCGTAGTGCATATTCCTAAGTACTGTTTTGAATCCCGCTCCTCTTTCGGCTTAAAGGTGTAGTATTTAGTTTTGTTTTCCCTGAGCATCTTAACCACCGCCGAGTAGTTCGACGAGTCATTTGTCTGTACGCATACTTCGTTGTTTTTAAGTGTTTTTAAAATGTAGTTTTGTTGTATTATGTTTTTCAGAGCTTTGTTTAGTATGTTAATTTGTTCTACGTCCTGTACGTATATTGGTGGTGGCTTGTGCATTTTAGTAGGTGGTCGAGGTTGATTTGGCGCATTAGAATTTGCTTCTGTACCACTGCCGTCTTCAGCCGTTTCGTCTGGTGAGAGGAGTTCGAACCTGTTATTAGTGTTAGGCGCGCTCAGCCAGTACTTTTGGAGTGTTGTTTGTGTTGTCGTTTGTGTTTGAGTTTTTGTCCTACTTTTTTTACTATTGCTATTTTGTTCGGAAGTGTTGTTGGGAGAGAGCTTACTACGGTTGCGTTTTATTTTTGACTCTTGTGGGTTTTGATTGGTTGAAGTTTGTACTTGCGTGTTTGATGTCTTTTCTCTGATCAATGTTGTTGCCGAGAGAGGGAGCAAATTGGCATTGTAGCTGAGAAAGATGACGTGGTGGTTGTTGTAATTAGTGAGATAGCAGCTGATGTCTGCGTTGTGGTTGTTGTTGTTGTTGTTGGTTGGAACGAGGAGAGTGGCGTCGTTGGTGAAGCGCATTGTGCACTCCACGGCAGAGGCTGCATATTACCTGCTGCCATGGAACAGCTGACAGTTAGTTGAGTGGTAGAGTGAGAGGCTGCGTTTGTTTGGATTGATGATCCGTTATTGTTTTCTCTTTGGGAATGTGTAGCTGTTTGACGTATTGCGGGAGAGCAAGAACGCGCTCTCTCGAAATTAACGGGAAGTGAGGCTTGGTGTGAGTCACTGATGTTGATGCTGTTGTTTGAACCGCTTGTTGATGTGCCAAGGTGTTCGTTGTTGTTACTTATGTGGACAGCTGTTTGAGCGTGGGGTACGCTCATGCTGTTCCTTGATGGATGATTTTGTTTTTGCGTGCTGCCCGCAGTCGGGGGACTGCGTTCAACAGGCATTTTGAGATAAGAACAAT
This sequence comes from Cacoxenus indagator, assembly GCA_035041755.1. Classification (NCBI taxonomy): domain Eukaryota; kingdom Metazoa; phylum Arthropoda; class Insecta; order Diptera; family Drosophilidae; genus Cacoxenus; species Cacoxenus indagator. The sequence continues at coordinate 15,541 of JAWNKX010000249.1, read as the reverse complement.
TGATTATCTTGTCTCTTGATTTAGTTTTTTGTGTTGTTAAATTCGGAAAGCGAAAGGAGACGACTAGTCGACTTGACAGTGCACTTGCGAATGAATATATACGAGGCAGCTCTGAAGCGGCTTCTAACGCTTGAGCGCAGACTTAATCGCGATAAGCAATTGAAGGTTGCGTAAACCGAGTTCATAAATGAATATATCACACTTGGGCACATGTCAATTCGGACTGATGTAGACTTGAGCACGACACACTTCTACATACCGCATCATTGCGTACTGAGACCACAGAGTCGTTTTCGACGCGTCGGCCAAAGGCACGTCCAGCAAATCGCTAATATTCTTATGGTTGGCCCGACGATTCAGCAAACGTTAACGACGACAATTCTCTCATTCCGATTACATCGATTTTCTCTGACGGGCGACATCACGAAGATGTACCGCCAGTTTTTAGTCTCTGAGCCAGACAGGAGGTTTCAGCTCAATCTTTGGAGAGCAGACGTCGAAGGCAGCATACGAACTTATGAGCTAAACACAGTGACGTACGGACTATCAGCAGCACCGTTTCTGGCAATCCGCAGCCTGAAACACATAGCAGATGTATGAGCGCAGAGGTACCCTATCGGAGCTGATGTTTTAACCAACGATTTGTACGTCGACGACCTGTTAACTGGAGCAGATCGTTTCGAGGATTTAAAGGTCAAGAAGAATGAGATCGTGACTTTGCTTGCAGAAGCAGGACTTAAGCTAACAAAGTTCAACAGCAATGCGCCAGAACTCGTTGAGCAACCAAGCAATGAGGTGATTATCACACCTGAAGAACAAGCGATGACGAAGACGCTTGGCATGGCATGGCAGATAAAATTTGATAGTTTCATTTTCCTTCACGATAGCAGAGTTATATCTTCGCTTACCAGACGATCATCTTTGTCCACCGTCGCACAATTCTTCGACCCATTAGGACTCGTAAGTCCAATAATACTTAGGTGCAAGATGTTCATTCAAGACCTGATTCTCCAGAAACTCAGTTGGGACGAGCCGCTTACCGGTCATTTACTTCGCACATGGCAAGAACTAGCAATCAATTTGCAAGGCACGTCCAGGCTACAAATTCCACGTTTTGTGAACACGTCAGCTGATAATGACTGCGAAATTCACGGGTTCGCCGACGCTTCAGAGAGGGGATACTGCAGGGGGGCTGCTGCATATACGTTCGAGCCGATACAGACAGCGGAGTAAAGGTAAACCTGTTGATTGCTAAGTCCAAGGTTGCTCCGATCAAGGCACAATCATTACCTCGATTAGAGATATGTGCAACTCTCCTTTTATGTCGGACTTAGAACAAATTCTCGCACAAGATTGCGCCATACACAAAGCGTGCGACTTTCTGGACAGATTCATTGGTCGTGTTGCAATGGTTAAAGTTACATTCATCACAGTTGAAGTGCTTTGTCGCCAACCGAGTATCAGAGATCCAGGAGAGCTCTGCAGGTATCATATGACGACACGTGCCGTCCGCTAAAAACCCAGTGGACAAAGTGTCGAGAGAATGCAGCGCATTAGATTTGACGCAAAACATGTGGTTCACGGGACCCAGCTTTCTTTATGAACCACCTGAAACGTGGCCGAAACAAAAAGACGCGGAGGCCCTACCCATCGAACTGCGCCCACGCGCCTGGATTGCGAGGATTGACAGCGATCCAAGCAGGTCGCTCATCGACACAGTCATATTTAACAGTTCATCATACATGCGCATCTCACGTACCATATTTTATATTTACCGAAGCTTTGACGGCGTTAAAGCGGACCACAACCTCAAGTTAGTTGACATTTTGCATATTCCGTCTAATGAATGTCGAGAATTTACAGCAATAGAGTTCCAACAAGAAATTAAAGCATTACATACAAACCGAACTCTTAAGCCCAGTATTTAACGTCTGACTGACCATTCATTCAAGAACTGAGACAAACTGACAGAGTAGCGTGTGATGAGAGTGGGTGGTAGGTTAGCGAACACCGATTTGAGATACGACGCAAAGTTTTCGGCCCTGTTACCACGCGACCATCATTTCACTCGATTGTACATCGAGTTCCTACATAGAACGAACCTTTACGATGGACGAAAAATCCTAATATCATTGCGTGAAAGATTCTGGGTGATACAATTCGCTATGGCGACCGCTGGCAGCGTGTCACCCTCTTGAAGCAGCATTTCTGGCGTTTGTGGCAAGGGGACTACGGACACCACTTTCAAAGACGCTCCGAGTGGTCAAAAGAGCAACCAAACGTGAAGGCTGGACAATTGGTCATCGTTCACGAGGACAATGCGCCACCCCAGATGTGGGTTCTGGCTCGAATAACTTCAGCTGTTCCAGGCCAAAATGGCAAGGTCCGCGTCGTGGATGTGATGACCAAGAGAGGCATCATGAGGCGACCAGTCCATAAGGTCGCTGTCTTTCCTAACGTTTAACTAGATTTAAAGCTAGTGCTTTCAACAGGGGGAGGATGTTGGAGGAGAACCCACACAATACGCCAATCTGGCAAGGCGATGTGGGCAAGTCGCTCTCCCGATTCATCCTCTCGCTAGATGCACGCTCTCCTCTCACTTGTCGTTAGCGACAAGTGAACTAGAAAATTGTAAACTCCACTTGCTTATGAACTGTGAAGCAGCAATGTTGTGTGTAAGGTCAAGAAATCAAAGTGAACATTAATAAGGTGTAATTGAATTGAGAGCAGAACTACGATGTGAACGCAGACTCAGTCGCTACCCCCCGAGGGACCCCTGCTGAAAGAGTCAGCAAACATTTGGCGACCGTGACAGGACAGTACCGCATGCGTAGCTGAGTCGCGGGGCATCTGGAAGTGCCTGCGCAAACCACAACTACGTGATTGGTGAGAGGCAATCAAATTTCTGGCCGGGATCAGGAACATCACCGTCAGCCAAAAACCATTAGTAATTGCTAGGGAGCAATAATTCTGGCCGGGATCAAGAACATCGCCGTCAGCCAGGAGCAGCTAGTAAACCGACTACAATATTCTTCGCCTCGTCGCCACCACTCTGCACATACCTCGCAAGTAAAACTTACACAGAAAGAAAAATACATAAGCCGAGTGAGTACAGTATCAGTTGCCCGTTAAGTTAAAGACAAGCCAAATATACATACATACGACACATATACGAACTGAGCTCGTGCGATGCTCCGTTAGAATAAAGCAGCTGCGCGACGCTTTTCGTATTTTTCTTTGATACATATTATTTGCTCGACGCCGTTGATTATCTACAATGGCACATACGTACATACGCGTGCATAAGACAGAGTAAATAAAGATATACCGTTTCAAATTGATCAGTTAGATTGTCTCACTGCATTTACATTTATATGCATTTTGCTTAGGGGTCTTCGTTGTTGCTGGCAAGCTCGTTTTAGAAAGAAAAAAAAAACATATATATATTTTTTTGGTACAGACAGTTCGCCAAAGTACAGTTCAGTTTTTTACCGTTGAGTTGGTAAAGAAAGTAAAACATACATGCATGCGTTGATTATACGAGCATAAATACGTAAATTCGAACGGTGCTGCTGCGTACCTCCACTAAAATCGATAAGCTGCGTCGCGCTTTGTATTTTTCTTTAACGCATGTTTAAATATAAAAAAAAAAAAAAAAAAAAAAAAAAAAAAAAAAAAAAAAAAAAAAAAAAAAAAAAAAAAAAAAAAAAAAAAAAAAAAAAAAAAAAAAAAAAAAAAAAAAATATATACGAGGCAGCTCTGAAGCGGCTTCTAACGCTTGAGCGCAGACTTAATCGCGATAAGCAATTGAAGGTTGCGTAAACCGAGTTCATAAATGAATATATCACACTTGGGCACATGTCAATTCGGACTGATGTAGACTTGAGCACGACACACTTCTACATACCGCATCATTGCGTACTGAGACCACAGAGTCGTTTTCGACGCGTCGGCCAAAGGCACGTCCAGCAAATCGCTAATATTCTTATGGTTGGCCCGACGATTCAGCAAACGTTAACGACGACAATTCTCTCATTCCGATTACATCGATTTTCTCTGACGGGCGACATCACGAAGATGTACCGCCAGTTTTTAGTCTCTGAGCCAGACAGGAGGTTTCAGCTCAATCTTTGGAGAGCAGACGTCGAAGGCAGCATACGAACTTATGAGCTAAACACAGTGACGTACGGACTATCAGCAGCACCGTTTCTGGCAATCCGCAGCCTGAAACACATAGCAGATGTATGAGCGCAGAGGTACCCTATCGGAGCTGATGTTTTAACCAACGATTTGTACGTCGACGACCTGTTAACTGGAGCAGATCGTTTCGAGGATTTAAAGGTCAAGAAGAATGAGATCGTGACTTTGCTTGCAGAAGCAGGACTTAAGCTAACAAAGTTCAACAGCAATGCGCCAGAACTCGTTGAGCAACCAAGCAATGAGGTGATTATCACACCTGAAGAACAAGCGATGACGAAGACGCTTGGCATGGCATGGCAGATAAAATTTGATAGTTTCATTTTCCTTCACGATAGCAGAGTTATATCTTCGCTTACCAGACGATCATCTTTGTCCACCGTCGCACAATTCTTCGACCCATTAGGACTCGTAAGTCCAATAATACTTAGGTGCAAGATGTTCATTCAAGACCTGATTCTCCAGAAACTCAGTTGGGACGAGCCGCTTACCGGTCATTTACTTCGCACATGGCAAGAACTAGCAATCGATTTGCAAGGCACGTCCAGGCTACAAATTCCACGTTTTGTGAACACGTCAGCTGATAATGACTGCGAAATTCACGAGTTCGCCGACGCTTCATATATACGTTCGAGCCGATACAGACAGCGGAGTAAAGGTAAACCTGTTGATTGCTAAGTACAAGGTTGCTCCGATCAAGGCACAATCATTACCTCGATTAGAGATATGTGCAACTCTCCTTTTATGTCGGACTTAGCACAAATTCTCGCACAAGATTGCGCCATACACAAAGCGTGCGACTTTCTGGACAGATTCATTGGTCGTGTTGCAATGGTTAAAGTTACATTCATCACAGTTGAAGTGCTTTGTCGCCAATCGAGTATCAGAGATCCAGGAGAGCTCTGCAGGTATCATATGACGACACGTGCCGTCCGCTAAAAACCCAGTGGACAAAGTGTCGAGAGAATGCAGCGCATTAGATTTGACGCAAAACATGTGGTTCACGGGACCCAGCTTTCTTTATGAACCACCTGAAACTTGGCCGAAACAGAAAGACGCGGAGGCCCTACCCATCGAACTGCGCCCACGCGCCTGGATTGCGAGGATTGACAGCGATCCAAGCAGGTCGCTCATCGACACAGTCATATTTAACAGTTCATCATACATGCGCATCTCACGTACCATATTTTATATTTACCGAAGCTTTGACGGCGTTAAAGCGGACCACAACCTCAAGTTAGTTGACATTTTGCATATTCCGTCTAATGAATGTCGAGAATTTACAGCAATAGAGTTCCAACAAGAAATTAAAGCATTACATACAAACCGAACTCTTAAGCCCAGTATTTAACGTCTGACTGACCATTCATTCAAGAACTGAGACAAACTGACAGAGTAGCGTGTGATGAGAGTGGGTGGTAGGTTAGCGAACACCGATTTGAGATACGACGCAAAGTTTTCGGCCCTGTTACCACGCGACCATCATTTCACTCGATTGTACATCGAGTTCCTACATAGAACGAACCTTTACGATGGACGAAAAATCCTAATATCATTGCGTGAAAGATTCTGGGTGATACAATTCGCTATGGCGACCGCTGGCAGCGTGTCACCCTCTTGAAGCAGCATTTCTGGCGTTTGTGGCAAGGGGACTACGGACACCACTTTCAAAGACGCTCCGAGTGGTCAAAAGAGCAACCAAACGTGAAGGCTGGACAATTGGTCATCGTTCACGAGGACAATGCGCCACCCCAGATGTGGGTTCTGGCTCGAATAACTTCAGCTGTTCCAGGCCAAAATGGCAAGGTCCGCGTCGTGGATGTGATTAACAAGAGAGGCATCATGAGGCGACCAGTCCATAAGGTCGCTGTCTTTCCTAACGTTTAACTAGATTTAAAGCTAGTGCTTTCAACAGGGGGAGGATGTTGGAGGAGAACCCACACAATACGCCAATCTGGCAAGGCGATGTGGGCAAGTCGCGCTCCCGATTCATTCTCTCGCTAGATGCACGCTCTCCTCTCACTTGTCGTTAGCGACAAGTGAACTAGAAAATTGTAAACTAAAAACTAAAATAATTGCGCCACATTCCCCCCGAGGGACCCCTGCTGAAAGAGTCAGCAAACATTTGGCGACCGTGACAGGACAGTACCGCATGCGTAGCTGAGTCGCGGGGCATCTGGAAGTGCCTGCGCAAACCACAACTACGTGATTGGTGAGAGGCAATCAAATTTCTGGCCGGGATCAGGAACATCACCGTCAGCCAAAAACCATTAGTAATTGCTAGGGAGCAATAATTCTGGCCGGGATCAAGAACATCGCCGTCAGCCAGGAGCAGCTAGTAAACCGACTACAATATTCTTCGCCTCGTCGCCACCACTCTGCACATACCTAGCAAGTAAAACTTGCACAGAAAGAAAAATACATAAGCCGAGTGAGTACAGTATCAGTTGCCCGTTAAGTTAAAGACAAGCCAAATATACATACATACGACACATATACGAACTGAGCTCTTGCGATGCTCCGTTAGAATAAAGCAGCTGCGCCACGCTTTTCGTATTTTTCTTTGATACATATTATTTGCTCGACGCCGTTGATTATCTACAATGGCACATACGTACATACGCGTGCATAAGACAGAGTAAATAAAGATATACCGTTTCAAATTGATCAGTTAGATTGTCTCACTGCATTTACATTTATATGCATTTTGCTTAGGGGTCTTCGCTGTTGCTGCCAAGCTCGTTTTAGAAAGAAAAAAAAAACATATATATATTTTTTTGGTACAGACAGTTCGCCAAAGTACAGTTCAGTTTTTTACCGTTGAGTTGGTAAAGAAAGTAAAACATACATGCATGCGTTGATTATACGAGCATAAATACGTAAATTCGAACGGTGCTGCTGCGTACCTCCACTAAAATCGATAAGCTGCGTCGCGCTTTGTATTTTTCTTTAACGCATGTTTAAATATTGCTGCAAGCTGGTAGCCAATTGCCAAAGTGTAGATTAGCCATTCTACGCATTCCATGTTTGGAACTTTGATCACTTACATTAGGGCATTTCAGATCATAAGCCAACAACATGAGTGAAGCAGAAGGTGAGCCAAAGCTAGTCGCGCTTCGCCAGAAGTGAAGTGTCAGGAAACAACACATCACCAGGTTGAAGGCAAGGATCGTTAAAGGTGGCGAGTCTGACAGCGCTACCTCACTAGATTGCAGGTTGCAAATTCTGGAGCAATACTTTAAGCAGATTTGCGCCATCCAAACACAGATTGAGGACCTAAACGGTGCCGATGATGGAAGAGGAGAGTTGGAGGAATTGTGCATCACGATGACGTTCCCACCATCCCTTTGACACCACCGTCCTGAATAGTACGACCGTCCTTGGTTCCGCTCATAGCAACCGTTTACCCAAATTAAAACTGACCAGATTCGACGGTGAGTACGCGACATACAAACGGTTCCGGAGCGCATTTGAACATTTAATCGACGAGGATCAATAAATAGCGCCCATCGATAAATTTAACTATTTACTTGAGTGCCTGTTAGGCCCCGCATAGAGGTCGTTCGAGCGTTTCAAGTAACCGCTAAAACGGTTGCAAGAGCGTTACGACAACGATCTTCTGATATTTGTAGGGTACATCTCTGCCTTATTTAATCTACCTTCGATGCGCACGCCAGATGCAAATACGCTGCAAGGGATCATCAACACCTCTTCGGCAATTCGCAGTTCTTTGTTATCATTAGGATCCGTGGAGCATGTTCTGAACGCGATTATGATATACATCGTGCTCTCGAAGGTGGACACGAAGTTAGGCTACGACGAAGGGCAATCTTACGACAAATTGCCTGCTTGGGACGATTGCTATACGGTGCTAACCCGCAGATGCCAATTTATGCAAAGTCAACGGAACATAAGGCAAACCGAGAAGCCAACTGAAGTAAAGCCGAACTCGAAACGCGCCGCATGCTCAAAGTCTTTCGTCAGCTCGCAGGCCAGGTGCTTGCACTGTAACGCGTGTGATCACTACATCAGTAGCTGCCAGATATTTTGTGTCCTGCCGCTACTTTAACACAAGGGTTACGTCACACGAACTAAGTTTTGCTTCAATTGCCTGCGAAAGGGCCACTACGTGAAGGACTGTCAGTCGAAGTTTCGCTGCAGAGTCTGTAAGAAAAAGGGATAGCAGAGATATGAAAGCAAATACGTCACAGCGTCTGCGCCACTCTGAGATCACGAGTGTCGGAATACGAGTGGTCGTCGACTTTTTCAGTCATCAAGACGATTCAGCTCGTGAACCTCAAGAAAAGGTAGATACGTCACAATGGAACCTACCTAGCACTATTGAGGTAGCGGACCCGTTGTTCGATGAGACAAGCAAGATTGTTATTCTAATAGGTAAAGAAGGCTTCTTTAACGCAATACGGGACGGCAAGTACGTACTTGGCGCAGACATGCCGTCAGCACCGGTCAACACCGCGTTCGGATGGCTCATAGGGGGCAATCTGACAAGCAGTGGGAAACCGCAAACAAATCAATGCCATTTAAAACAGGAATCAACTTCACTCGATGCAGCAGTAGAGAAATTTTGGAAACTTGAAGAGTACGAAACGACGCCAACGCAGTTAAAAGAGGAAGAGCAACGCTGCGAGGACCACTACGCCAAAACAGTCACGTTGCAACGGAATGGGCGTATACAGGTACGGCTCCCGTTCACCGAAGAACCACGCATGTTAGGCAATATATACGAGGCAGCTCTGAAGCGGCTTCTAACGCTTGAGCGCAGGCTTAATCGCGATAAGCAATTGAAGGTTGCGTAAACCGAGTTTATAAATGAATATATCACACTTGGGCACATGTCAATTCGGACTGATGTAGACTTGAGCACGACACACTTCTACATACCGCATCATTGCGTACTGAGACCACAGAGTCGTTTTCGACGCGTCGGCCAAAGGCACGTCCAGCAAATCGCTAATATTCTTATGGTTGGCCCGACGATTCAGCAAACGTTAACGACGACAATTCTCTCATTCCGATTACATCGATTTTCTCTGACGGGCGACATCACGAAGATGTACCGCCAGTTTTTAGTCTCTGAGCCAGACAGGAGGTTTCAGCTCAATCTTTGGAGAGCAGACGTCGAAGGCAGCATACGAACTTATGAGCTAAACACAGTGACGTACGGACTATCAGCAGCACCGTTTCTGGCAATCCGCAGCCTGAAACACATAGCAGATGTATGAGCGCAGAGGTACCCTATCGGAGCTGATGTTTTAACCAACGATTTGTACGTCGACGACCTGTTAACTGGAGCAGATCGTTTCGAGGATTTAAAGGTCAAGAAGAATGAGATCGTGACTTTGCTTGCAGAAGCAGGACTTAAGCTAACCAACCAAGCGATGAGGTGATTATCACACCTGAAGAACAAGCGATGACGAAGACGCTTGGCATGGCATGGCAGATAAAATTTGATAGTTTCATCTTCCTTCACGATAGCAGAGTTATATCTTCGCTTACCAGACGATCAACTTTGTCCACCGTCGCACAATTCTTCGACCCATTAGGACTCGTAAGTCCAATAATACTTAGGTGCAAGATGTTCATTCAAGACCTGATTCTCCAGAAACTCAGTAAATGACCGCTTACCGGTCATTTACTTCGCACATGGCAAGAACTAGCAATCGATTTGCAAGGCACGTCCAGGCTACAAATTCCACGTTTTGTGAACACGTCAGCTGATAATGACTGCGAAATTCACGGGTTCGCCGACGCTTCAGAGAGGGGATATGAGGGGGCTGCTGCATATACGTTCGAGCCGATACAGACAGCGGAGTAAAGGTAAACCTGTTGATTGCTAAGTCCAAGGTTGCTCCGATCAAGGCACAATCATTACCTCGAGTAGAGATATGTGCAACTCTCCTTTTATGTCGGACTTAGAACAAATTCTCGCCCAAGATTGCGCCATACACAAAGCGTGCGACTTTCTGGACAGATTCATTGGTCGTGTTGCAATGGTTAAAGTTACATTCATCACAGTTGAAGTGCTTTGTCGCCAATCGAGTATCAGAGATCCAGGAGAGCTCTGCAGGTATCATATGACGACACGTGCCGTCCGCTAAAAACCCAGTGGACAAAGTGTCGAGAGAATGCAGCGCATTAGATTTGACGCAAAACATGTGGTTCACGGGACCCAGCTTTCTTTATGAACCACCTGAAACTTGGCCGAAACAGAAAGACGCGGAGGCCCTACCCATCGAACTGCGCCCACGCGCCTTGATTGCGAGGATTGACAGCGATCCAAGCAGGTCGCTCATCGACACAGTCATATTTAACAGTTCATCATACATGCGCATCTCACGTACCATATTTTATATTTACCGAAGCTTTAACGGCGTTAAAGCGGACCACAACCTCAAGTTAGTTGACATTTTGCATATTCCGGCTAATGAATGTCGAGAATTTACGGCACATAGAGTTCCAACAAGAAATTAAACCATTACATACAAACCGAACTCTTAAGCCCAGTATTTAACGTCTGACCCCATTCATTCAAGAACTGAGACAAACTGACAGAGTAGCGTGTGATGAGAGTGGGTGGTAGGTTAGCGAACACCGATTTGAGATACGATCCGGCCCTGTTACCACGCGACCATCATTTCACTCGATTGTACATCGAGTTCCTACATAGAACGAACCTTTACGATGGACGAAAAATCCTAATATCATTGCGTGAAAGATTCTGGGTGATCAACGCGCGTGACGTATTAAGGAAGGTGCCGCGAGACTGTGTCCATTGTTTTTGCTACAAACCCCGGCTCGAAAGGCAGATCATGGGACAACGGCCAGCCGATTGCTTTGTAAACCAACGCCCATTTCTTGTAAGAGGCGTTGATTTCTGCGGTCCTTTCCTTACTTCGTACAAGTTAAGAGGAAGAAGTCTATACAAGACTTACGCGTCTATCTTCGTGTGCTTTTCATCAAAGGCTATTCATATAGAGCTAGTTTCCGAATTATCTATTAATACATTTCTTTTATGTATTCGAAGGTTCGTATCTCGACTTGCCATGAACTGTTTATTGCGACAACGCTACGAACTTCGATGGAGCAGCAGCAAAACTCGCCGGCTGGAAAGGGAGATTTTTCCAACCGGACGAGCTTGACTTGGTCAAGTCATTCAGCGCATGAAAGGGGTTTGACTTCAAATTCATTCCTCCAAGAGCGCCGTACTCCTGAGGTCTTTGGGAGGCAGCCATCAAGTCCGCAAAGAGCCTCTTAGTCAAGAACTTTGCGGAAGCCCATCTCATATACGAGGAGCTGGTGACCGTGCTCACCGAAGTGGAAGCAGTACTTAATTCAAGGCCAATCGCATTACAGTCTGACGATCCAAACAATTTGGAAGCGTTGACCCCAACGCACTTGCTAATTGGCGCACCTCTTTTAGCTGCTCCACAAGACAAGCTGGCAAGCGTGGACAAACTAGATACAATTCGCTATGGCGACCGCAGCGTGTCACCCTCTTGAAGCAGCATTTCTGCCGTTTGTGGCAAGGGGACTACGTACACCACTTTCAAAGACGCTTCGAGTGGTCAAAAGAGCAACCAAACATGAAGGCAGGACAATTGGTCATCGTTCACGAGGACAATGCGCCACCCCAGATGTGGGTTCTGACTCGAATAACTTCAGCTGTTCCAGGCCAAAATGGCAAGGTCCGCGTCGTGGATGTGATGACCAAGAGAAGCATCATGAGGCGAACAGTCCATAAGGTCGCTGTCTTTCCTAACGTTTAACTAGATTTAAAGCTAGTGCTTTCAACAGGGGGAGGATGTTGGAGGAGAACCCACACAATACGCCAATCTGGCAAGGCGATGTGGGCAAGTCGCGCTCCCGATTCAGTCTCTCGCTAGATGCACCCTCTCACTTGTCGATAGCGACAAGTGAACTAGAAAATTGTAAACTCTACTTGCTTATGAGTTGTGAAGCAGCAATTGTGTGTAAGGTCAAGAAATCAAAGTGAATATTAATAAAGTGTAATTGAATTGAAAGCAGAACATGTATGCAAACGCAGACTCAGTCGCTACAATTGCGCCACATTCCCCCCGAGAGACCAGTGCTGAAAGAGTCAGCAAACAAATATCGATATCGATATTTTTTGGTACTTTTGACATACCTACTGCGTTCGAAAACGGCAGAAGCATTGCTAAAATGTAACTAATTAGACTCATATTCAGCTTGTAAGTAACACGTCTAAAGAAGAGATTGTAGTAGTAACATACTTTTTATTTAAAATTTAATGAAACAAGCTGAAGTGTGTGCAGTTCATACGCGGTAGAATTCGAACCCTAACTGAGTGAGAGATTGATTATAGTAAAAGAGCCCGTCCACTACGCAAACATGTTTGACAATTGCCGTATTTGTCAAGCGACTAGCCAGTGGGTAGCCGTGTTTGCGTGTTTTAATAGATGAAAATCTATTTCATTTTGATATATTTTAGTGCTTGTGCAATTACGTTTGTGTTGTGTATGGGCAAATTTCTTTTTACAGTAAATTTCAGGGCGAACGGTTTTATCAAAATGAACGCGCATAATAATTTTTGGTGCGAGTTCTTGGAAATGTACCAGACATTTCCTGTTTTGTGGAAAAAGAAGAGTTATAATTATTGCAATCGTGACGGCGGCATATGACAAATCCAGATATACCGTCAACATCCACCTCCCACAGTTTACCTGTCCGACATATTCTGACCCAAAACGAATTGATTCGAAGCTCCTCTTCCACTTCAACTAATTTAAAAGATTTCTTTATTAATTTCTTTAGCGATAGTGAAACATGTAATCTTTTGTTTTTCTTTTTATTTTAAATTATATTTTTCAGTTTTATTTACACTAACGAATTTAATTTCGCACATCCTTTGCACAATTACTTGAGTTTCTCATGGTTGTTGCAGGCATTTTGTTTAAAATAGCATTATCATTAGGGTGTCGCCAAAATCAGTTCTTTTTTGTACAACGTTTTCATCCAAACATATTTTTTTCAGTTTGCTTTCGCTTTTTTTGCAGAAAATAGCACTTATTATGACCACACGTGCTTTATCCGTATACTTCTCAAAGAACCTTTGTTCGCAAATTTCGATTACAAATGCATTTTTCAGCAAGCATGTTTGACGCAAACACGTTTGCGTGGTGTATTTGGCTCTTAAGCGGAGAGATGGAGAAACAAAATTATTTATTCCGGCGTATTCCCTTTGGCGTTCTTGTTTTGAAACGAAATAAAGACTGTATTTGGTATCCAACGTTATGCTGGGTACACACGTTGATTCATATTGTGTTATAATTGTTATAATTGTGTTATAAACGGGAAAGTGTGTGTGTGAAAAACGCTGTTTGCAGCTCAACGGCGTGCTCACTCGAGTCTCTATACAGAACTAACTTATACGTACTTGGGACGCTAAGGTTAAAGCTAGCTTGCTCCTAAGAATGTCGGCCATGGTTCTCCGCTGTGCTGCGACGTACGCCAGACGCACAGGCAGCTACTTTGCTTAGTTTTACGCCGACTCAGCGTTCTCCCACGGGCTGAGCATGCCGATGCTGTGGTCAACATGATAGCTTTGTTGAAGTCGTATGCTATTGTGTTAAATTATATATTTTAATTCAATTATTATATTTTGTTTTGCCAAGGCACTTCTCCTTCATTATTAAAATATTCTGACTGTCATTTCTGACTGTTTTTGCACCAAATCAGAAAAAATTGTGCATTTGCATTTGCCGCCGGCGAAATGACGATCTGCACAGAACAAAAGCAGAGAAAAGTGGGTTGTTGCGCAAAACGATTTGAACATTTCTTTTGAGCAGAAGCGTCAACTCACACGTATACCAGTATACCAGAAAATGAATCAACGTGTATACACCGCATTATTGACATTGTTTGACCCAGTGCGGGAGGAGAGCTCTCTGACGCTCGAAGAGACGATGATTCGATAACCGATAAGACTGGATGAGGAATTGGCGTCAGAACAGTAGCAGTGGCCAGTTGTGTTAAATATAATAGTAATAACTAATAGTATATAGTAATAACTAATAAAGTTATTAAGTTTTATAACATTCAAGAAATAAAGACAATCAGTTTGTTTGTTACATTGTCTACGAGGTAAATTTGGAAAAGAAATAATAATTAAAACAAAAGAAAATGACAAAAGAAGAAAACTCTGTGCTTGCGTTTGGGTGTGTGGGTAATTTGGTCTTGTCGCGTACCGTCCCGTTGGTTTTCGTTTCTCTTTTCGCACCCCGCACCACTCGCTCTTGGCCCGGGCCAGGCTGCGATAAACACTGTTGTGCATTAGGGATGTGGCGATATTCGCTTTCGCGAGTGTGAAAGATCCAACATTCGTCGCATCGCCTGCATGCAACGCGCATACGCATGAATATATGTAAACACGATGCGAATACACATGTTCGCCGCACGGACAGCCAAAGCGCTGACCAATTTCCTACACAAGTTGCAGCAACGAACGGAGTCAAAAAGACCCCGTTCGGTGCATCATAAAGGCCTCGTTTGGTGCACACTACTTGCTTTCGCAACACAGTGCGTCATAGTCCCGTCGCATCGAAAGACCCCGTTGGGTGTACGCTACTTACTTGGGCACATCGTTCATTCGCAGTCGGCGTACTTCGTTGCGTCGCTTCGTCTGCTGGCGAGCATAAATAGGCAAGCTCGAGCTTTCAGGGCTTTTTGAGCTTGTGCCGTCAGATGGAATAGTAGATCTAATAAAGAAAAATATGCCTAAAGTATTTTTGTCCCGACGTGGTACTTAACTCGCGAGCCTAAATGTAAAGATCGTCTGTAAAAAAAACAAGCATCGGCCAGGGACGCTACTAAAAGTACGACGAAAAGTAAAAGAATATTTCTGACATAGGCCAGGGGCGGTACTAAAAGTTTGTACAAG
Source organism: Cacoxenus indagator (assembly GCA_035041755.1). NCBI lineage: Eukaryota > Metazoa > Arthropoda > Insecta > Diptera > Drosophilidae > Cacoxenus > Cacoxenus indagator. Next base: position 405 of record JAWNKX010000249.1, on the reverse strand, counting down.
TAAAACAATATACCTGACAAAGTACTGAGGTGGTATTAAAAGTACGTGCCGAGTAAAGGAATATATCTAACAAAGTTCAGGGGCGGTACTAAAGGTATGTGCCAAGTAAAAGAATATATCTGACAAAGGTCTGTTAACACGATCTGACCTAATCAGAGGCTGTTTGCCAACTAATAATTTTATTTAATTAAATCAATGCTTTACTCCCTACAAATTTTCAAGTTTTAATAAGATAGTGATTATACATTAAATTTACACAGTTTAGTTTTTTTTTATTTTTTTTTTTATAATTAAATTATAACATTTAACGCAGTAAACTGCATAACACATTTGTCGGATTTAAAGAATAATGACGTGACTTCTACTAAATTAATTAATTATAGAAGGCTGTATCCTTCTTAGAGG
>JAWNKX010000248.1:0-40634 GCA_035041755.1 Cacoxenus indagator | reverse complement strand
AACTGCATTCAATGATTTTGAAAAGTTACTAAGCTCAGCACCGGTATTCCACAGCCCAAATTTGAGGAACCATTCTTCATTCATTGTGACGCAAGCAAAACAGGTATAGGTGGAGTACTAGTACAGCTTACCAAGGAATGCGATGAATACCCGATAGATTTCGTTTCAAAGAAGCTTAATATGACTCAGAGAAACTATTCGGTAACGGAGCAAGAGTGCTTCGCCGCATTGGTATGTGTGAAAAAGTTTAGAGCATACGTGGAAGGTCATGAATTTACAGTAGTTATTGACCATGGCTCATTTAAATGGCTCATGTAACAAAGCGATCTTAATTCCCGATTAGCACGATGGGCCCTGAAGTTGCAGGGTTACCGATTTAAGATTGTTCACAGGCGTGGTAATTTGAACGTGGTTCCGGATGTACTTTCTCGAGTCAATGAGGAGGAAGTGGCAGCTATTGATAGTGTGAATGGTGAATTTATTTATTTAGATTCTCCACATTTTTCTTCTGATGAATACAAAGAGCTCATCACAGAAATTGTGCATTAAATTCCAGACGTTAAATTGATTGATGGTTTTGTGTACAGACGTTCTGAGCATTCTACTGCTGATCAATTGCACGATGACTTTGAGTGGAAATTGTGGATACCGAATGCAGAAGAGGGAAGAAGTCGTGCATACAGCTCATGAGAGTAGGTTGTCATCGCATGGCGCTATGAACAAAACGCTGCAACGCATACGCAGATATTATATTTGGCCTGGTTCGCAGAGTTCGCGAAGCTTCATATTTTGTTATTATACTTATAAGTTTTTCCTGGTCATAAGATTTTTTTGGTATTAGGTTAGTTTTTTTATATTGTTAATTATGTAAATAAAATTGGATGTAATTATGTCGGAGTAATTTCCTTTTTTTTAATTTCTGCCCCTATGATGCGCGTTTAGTAGATTGTTCTGAAAAGGGATCATCTGAATAGGAGTGTTTGGCCTGGATGATAATGGTAAAGTAGGCGTAGTGTTGCCACAGCAACATCAGTGGGCAATGGCAGATGCGCAAGTGACTCTAGATTCTTCTTTCTTTCTTCCATGCACGCACTAATTATTATTGAATAATTGCGGTAGCGATTTGACACCGCTGGCGTGTAGAGGACAAGAACTCCTCCCCTTTAGGCGACGAATCTTGTGTGCGCCCTCGAAGACAAGATAACACTTTGTCGACAATTTTCAGTTATATGCTACATATATAAATTATTTAATTGGCGCCCAACTTGGGGCCAGAATATGTGGATTGCGACTAGATAAATCGAAAATTAGTTCTATTGTTCCAAACTAGATGGAACCAAGTCGACTCGTCCTCACTGAAGGATCCCAATTTACTGAGTTTCAAACCTTCCCTTTTCATTTCTCTTTAGGGTTATCTATTTGTGAGCAGATATTGAATTGTTAGAATTGCAGGCTGAATAAGTAATTTTGCTGTTGCTTGACCATCTTCACTATTTGCTTGCAAACTGATATCCATTGGATCGAATTTTAGACGTCTGGAATAGCAGGTTAAATGGTAGTAGTTACTGTTTCCACCCACAGATAAAAGATTGATTCCAAATCTTCTCAATTTTCATTGGTTTTAGTTTGTAGACGCCTGGAATTGCAGGAAGAATGGCACTAGTTGCTATCTCCTGACCATGTATAAAAATTAAATTTCAAACCTACCAAATTGAATTGTATCAGCTCTTGGTTATTACGTCGAGTCAGATCCTCTATCGACATAACCAGTCCTGATAAATTCATCACTCTAATCTATTTCGGGTAGCCGAACTAAAGACCATGGCAGTGGAAAATAAGGATTATTCGACCTTTTAGAGTTGGCTCCCGACCCGTCATGGAATGCGGATTTTGGTATATTTAAATTTCATTGCATTTCCATTGAAACTCTTCTTTTCTTCCTTGCTTAAACTTAATTCATCTGCGCTGTGATAAAAGAACGTCTATTTGAACGGCATCAGTAAGAGTGGAAATTAAAAGGATTTTGTATAATATTTTGCTTTTGATTCTTTTGGTAATTTCATTTTGAAAATTTCTTGAAGGTTGTTTTGATTTTTTTTTTTTGTGATTATCATTTATTTTTATTTATTTATAATTTAACTATTATATTATAACTACAATTATAATAATTTAACTATTTTTGGTTTTCTTGCTGTTAGCGTAAGTGGTATATTTATATTATATTTATATTATATTTTTGTTGTTGTTGTTTTATTATTTAATCAAGCATGGGAGATGATGATACCATCGAGCTTCAAGAGGGTGTAGTTTGCAATCTTTGTAACATTGTAATTGCACAACCAAATGAGTTATATATGTCGTCATGTAGCCATGACTTTCACAAAGTCTGTATCGTTGACTACCTGAAGTCGAAAGCAAGTTGTCCCGTCTGCAATTCGAAAATTTTGATGCAGACTATATAAAAGGGCCTAATACGAGATCGCAAAGTAGGTCGCAAGTTATTAAAGAGCACGGCTCAAAGTCCATTAACACTGTGGGCAACAGAGAGATAGAAACGGTCAGTGAAAGTAGGCCAGATCCAAATTGACCCATAGGTCGCTGAAGCTCGTTGCAGGTTCGTTGCAGACTCAGCTAATCTCCTCGCTAAGCGAGCAAATTGCTCAGTTGAAAGAAACAAACATCGAGTCAGGGCTCCGAAGACTCAATTTACAACTATCTAGTTCCAGACCAATCCCCAACAACATGAATGCTCGGGTTAACCAGCAGTCAATGGACTATTTGCTAGGTATAGGCAACAATGCAAATAATCCGAATGTTTTGCCGTCGACGATGAGTCATTCTCAGGACAACCGAAGTGACGGAGAAATCATTAACTGGTATCAGCGCCCCGACAAAGTAGGTCATATCATCCATAACTGGAAGGTACGATTTCATGGAGGTAAGGACAGATTGTCAGTTGATAACTTTATTTATCGAGTAGAAGCATTGACCAATCAGACCTTGGGTGGCAATTTTCAATTATTGTGCCGTAATGCTAGTGTTTTGTTCGATGCGGAGGCGTCCGCCTGGCTTTGGAGATATCATAAATCAGTGCGTAAAGTTAAATGGGAAAGATTATGCTATGGATTACGAAATCACTTCAGAGATTCTAGAACTGACGTAGAGATCAGAGAGCTAATACGCGATAGAAAGCAACTGGTTAATGAGACCTTTGATTCATTTTATGATTCAATTGTGCAGCTCACCGACCGTTTGGAAAAAAACCCTTTGGCAGAGAATGTGCTGATCGAAGTCTCAAGACAAAATATACGTTCAGAAATACAGCATGAACCTAGAAATTAGATCAATTGCCCAGCTGCGGCAGACATGTAGTAGAAGAGAAAACTTTTTCGAAAATGGCTTACGTAAGCAGTCATATCAAAAGCCTACACCTTTTAAAATGAATGTCGTTGACTTTAGTCTAGTCGAACAAGTAATTCTTGACGAGTCGTCTGAATCGAAAGGGGTATCAGCAGTTAGTTTGTCAGAAAAGCGAGTTTTTTGTTACGGTTGCGGAACACCGTATAAAACAAATTGTAAAACTTGTTTAAAAAACTCAACAGCGAACACACAGCGAAAGCCAATTAAACGGAATTTTTTGAAGGTTTGTCGAACTCTAGGGACAAACACGGACTAAGCACAGAAACAAGAAATGCAATAACCAATACACAATCAAATACATTTTTCGCCCTCGACGAAATTCCTTTACTTAGACCAAATATAGTGTTTCATGATAGATTGAAATAATTAAAAGTTAGGGAAATATCTGCCTCTTTTGAATTCCGTACCGCCCAAAGTATCTCGTTCTGCAAAACAAATGAAAACCTTCTGGATAACAGTGAGAAAAATGCCCAGAATTTCAACACCATCTGACTGACAGAAAAAAGAAACAATTGAGTATAAGGCTTGGTTTGTTTCCCTCGTTCGCAAAGGAAGGTCTGAGTAAGACTAATTTTCTATCACATTGCATAAATGTTGGAGAAGCCACGGCAATTAAGGAAAGATATTTTTCGGTTTCGCCAGCGGTCGAGAAACTAATTTATGGAGACGTAGATCGAATGTTAAAGCTTGGTGTAATTGAAGAGTCCGATAGTGTGTGGTTATCACCGGTTGTCTTAGTTCAGAAACCAGGAAAGTAAGGTTGTGCTTAGACAGTCGAAAAGTTAATAATGCCACTCAAAAGGATGCTTATCCTTTGCTCAGACTGACGGGATTCTAAATAGACTACCACAAGCAGAATACATAACGAGTGTAGATCTCAAGGATGCCTTCTGGCAAATCCCGTTGGAGACAGCGTCACGCGACAAGCCCGCTTTTACGGTCCCAGGGAAGCCTTTGTATCAGTTCAGGGTCATGCCATTCGAGCTTTGTAACGCTCCGCAAAATATGTCTCGTTCGATGGACAAAGTTATTCCACCTCATTTGCGTAATGAAGTTTTCATTTATGTAGACGATTTGCTAATAGGTTCAGACAGTTCCGATAAGAACTTAGAAGTCTTACGAGAAGTTGCGTCAATCATCAGATCAACAGCATTGACCATAAATGTTGAGAAGAGCAAATTTTGCATGCGTGAAGTTAAGTACCTCGGACATATTGTGGGCGGAGGCGTGATACGCACTGATACTGATAAGATTTCGGCTATTACAGAATTTCCATTACCGAAAACGTTAGAGTGCTGCGAAGATTTTTGGGTATGGCTGGTTGGTATAGAAAATTTGTACAAATGTTAGCTTCAATTGCAGCTCCATTAGCTGCTCTTCTTTCAATATAACGCAAATTCGTTTTGACTGAAGAGGCTATAACTGCATTCAATGATTTGGAAAAGTTACTAAGCTCAGCACCGGTATTCCACAGCCCAAATTTGAGGAACCATTCTTCATTCATTGTGACGCAAGCAAAACAGGTATAGGTGGAGTACTAGTACAGCTTACCAAGGAAGGCGATGAATACCCGATAGATTTCGTTTCAAAGAAGCTTAATATGACTCAGAGAAACTATTCGGTAACGGAGCAAGAGTGCTTAGCCGCATTGGTATGTGTGAAAAAGTTTAGAGCCTACGTGGAAAGTCATGAATTTACAGCAGTTACTGACCATGCCTCCTTTAAATGGCTTATGTCACAAAGCGATCTTAATTCTCGATTAGAACGATGGGCTCTGAAGTTGCAGGGTTACCGATTTAAGATTGTTCACAGGCGTGGTAGTTTGAACGTGGTTCCGGATGCACTTTCTTGAGTCAATGAGGAGGAAATGGCAGCTATTGATGGTGTGAATGGGGGATTTATTGATTTAGATTGTCCACATTATTCTTCTGATGAATAAAAAGAGCTCATCACAAAAATTGTGCATTAAATTCCAGACGTTAAATTGATTGATGGTTTTGTGTACAGACGTTCTGAGCGTTCTACTGCTGATCAATTGCACGATGACTTTGAGTGGAAATTGTGGATACCGAATGCATTGAGGGAAGAAGTCCTGCATACAGCTCATGAGAGTAGGTTGTCATCGCATGGCGGTATGAACAAAACGCTGGAACGCATACGCAGATATTATTTTTGGCCTGGTTTAGTGAATGATGTAAGAACATATATGAATTCGTGTGAAAAATGTAAAACCACCAAAGCGCCTAATGTCTTAACAAGATCACCACTCTGCAAATTTCAAGAGACGGATAGAATCTTGCAACGTCTTTACGCCAACTTTTTGGGGTCGTATCCGCTTTCTAAATCAGGGCATATTGGAATCTTTATCGTTTTTGATCATTTTTCAAAATTTAAGTTCCTCAAGGCTGTGAAGAAGATTTTGGCTAACGTCGTTGTAAATAATTTAGAGCGGGAGTTGTTTCACCTGTTTGGAGTACCGGAGACGGTGGTATCCGATAATGGTTCCCAGCTTAAGTCAGCAGAGTTCGCGAAGCTTTTAAATAGATACAATCGCCGCAGGATAATGCATCGGAGCGTGTGAAACTCTCAATTATTTCCGCATTGAAGGCGTATGTGCATCCTGACCAAAAGGATTGGGATGAACACTTGAGCTATATAGGGTCGGCTTTGCGATCGGCAGTGCACTCAGCAATCGGTACGACCCTCTATTTCAGACAAAAATAAAAAGCCAGACCTCATTGACTTTTATATACTCAAAGAAATAGACTTAAATAAATGTGTCATAACATCAAGACTGGAACTATCGTCAGACCATACACCTATACCACTAGAACTTAATTCAATTGAAGTGAACACAACCAATTCTAAACTATTGCACAACAACAAAACTGACTGGGATACCTATCGCGACTACATTAACACAAACTTAAATACAAGCATTCCACTGAGATCACCCAACAACGTAGAATCAGCTATAGTCCACCTAAACGATACCATTGAGAAGGCAGTATTGCAAGCAACTCCGGACAAGATAATACACCATGTAAAGCGATACACACCCCCTACGCTTCGCAAATTGATATGTACAAAACGAAAACTGAAAAAAGCATGGACCATTTGCAAGGCAACTAAAGAAATTAAAAAATATCTCCAAAATCAGAAAAATTACGAAATCACGAAGTATTTAGAGAGGCTAACTCCGACAAGCTTTACCAACTACTCCCTGTGGAAAGCTAAAAAAAACTGACAAATAAAACAATACACCAGGCACCTATAAAAATGGACAATGGATCATGGGCAGTAACGAACCTAGACAAGGCGGCAGTTCTAGTGAATTATTATGAAAAAATATTTGCTGATGAAACACTCAACGAAGATGACTGTCATATAAACTCGACAGTCACTCCCCAGCCAATTCGCCTTAAAAAAACATGCACAAATGAAATACTCAAATGTATGCAGCACGACATAAAGCCGAAAAACGCACCCGGATTGTGACAAAATTGACGGAAGGCTTTTAAGGAAGCTACCACTTCAAGCAGTGGTACACATACGTAATATTTTCAACGCGATAATTAGATTTAATTACTTTCCTAAAGTATGGAAAATGGCTGAAGTCATTGCAATTCCAAAACCTGATAAAGACGTATATAATCCAGCATCATATAGACCAATTAGCTTACTTCCAGTGCTGTCAAAAATATTCGAGAAACTCCTGTGCCAGCGACTGTTACTTATTATAGAACGCAAACATATAATACCCAGCCTGAAGACCTTCTATTAAAGGCTATAAAAGTATTGTAATTTAGGATTAATTCTAAGCTACAATAAAAATAATAATAATATAATACCTGATCACCAATTTGGCTTTCGACGAAAACACTCGATCATACAACAAATCCATCGTGTGACTCAAACAATTTTAAACGACCTTGACGACAAAAAGTTGTGCATAGGAGTTTTTCTAGATGTAGAAAAGGCATACGACAAGGTTTGGCACAAAGGACTAATTAGCAAATTGCGCAATATATTCCCGCATAACGTACTACAGATATTAGTATACTATAACACAGAAAGACCTTTTTTCGTTAAGTACTCAGATGAATATTCCACATTAAGAAAAATCAAAACAGGCGTACCACGAGGAAGTGTACTAGGACCGTTATTATACATACCATCACCAAATGACGACGATTCAATGATAGCCACATTTGCTGATGACACTATAATACTTAGCGCACATAGACAAGTAAACACAAAACGACAAACTGCAACAGCATCTGGATACTAACCTAAGGTGGTTTGAAACGGTCGCACCCGCGACCCTATTGTGGACAGGGTTTTTCGTAGAGTGTCGAATAGAGTCAAAAAACTGCTGACGCTGCATAAACAGGAAGAAAATGACAGCTTTTTGTCAAATGCCTACCCCGACTACCCCACAAAGCACTCCTTGTGGAAGCTGGCGAGAATTTATAAACAACAGGTAACAACAAACTTTCCAATCAAGAAGGCTGACGAATCCTGGGCTAGATCGTTAAGCGAGCGAGCCGAGGCTTTAGCCGAGGAATTGCAAGCTCGATTTCAGCCAGTTGATACCAGCTCAGAACTCAGCGTTCGCCAGATCCATATGAGACTTGAAAGCGCCGACCAATTATGCCTCCCGGTTGCTCCCATTACAGCCGAGGAAGTCTCAGCACATATTAAAGGGTTGAACACTAAAAGGCTCCAGGTGAAGATAGACTGGACAACTTTACACTTAAGGCAATGCCGCTAAAGGCTGTGCTATTTCTGGTACTCATTTTTAACTCAGTGCTAAGATTTTTAACTCAGTGCTAGCCTGCTACCCACTGTAGCAACATTGTTTGAACGCTGTTTGCTGACACGGATCCTCGACTTAAAAAAGTAAAGCAAATAGTTCCATCCTTTCAATTTGGCTTTCGTAAGTCCCACGGAACTCCAGAGCAGCTGAATAGGGTGGTTAACTTTATTCTCGAAGTATTTGTGGCTAAGGAGAATGTGGGGCAGCGTATATTGACATAAAGCAGGCTTTCGACCGAGTTTGGCACGACGGGCTGCTCAGTAAACTCAAGAATCTCTTGCCGCCTCAACTATGGTTAATCGTGCGCAGCTACCTTGAGAACAGGACCTTCTCCGTGGTACTGGATGGTGTGAAGTCTAGCATCAAGGCTATTTGCGCAGGTGTCCCCCAGGGTAGCGTTTTGGGGCCTACACTCTATACCCTGTTCACGCACGACATGCCCACTGGGTCCGAAATACCACTGAAGGATCCTCTGGATCTGGTCATTGCCACGTTTGCAGATGATACGGCCATCCTCGTTAGAAACAAGTGCATCTACAAAGCCACGGACTCACTGCAGCAATACCTGCATATTTTTGAAAACTGGACACGACGTTGGACATTTGCATTAACAAAAACAAATGTGCCAATGAGACGTACGCCTTACGGCCGGATTTCTGTCCGGGATTTTTCATTGGAAACCAGCTGCTGGAACACCATTCAGGTTACAAATACCTGGGTGTGTATTTGGATAGGCGGCTAACTTTCAAGACGCATATTTCAAGTATCACGAAATCCTTAAGACAGAGGATTGGTAAATTGAATTGGCTTTTAACTAGCAGGAATAAATTGTCCTGTGGAAATAAGTTGAACATTTACCAAACCACAATTGCTCCTGCTTGGCGATACGGTTTGCAGGTGTATGGCATAACAGCGAGGTCAAACATCATGAAGGTGGGAGTACTGCAGGTCAAGACATTGCGTATGCTTACTGGTGCCCCTTGGTTCATGAGAACGACGGACCTTGAAAATGAATCATCAGGCCAAAAAATATATAGAAAAATTAAAAAATCATCCAAATAAACCAGCAAGGCGCCTTCGAAAACGACGCAGAATGGGAGGAGTTAGGGTGGCGAGACGGCTGAGAAGATCGCACCCTGCCGACCTCCGTAACAGATCTTTTTAATATTATTATACCCACACTATACTACATCCCCTTACTACTTTAAGTTGTTTTGTTAAATTTTGTATATGCAATTTAATTGAAAAGGTTTTAATAATAACAGAAAAATAAATTTTTTTTATTTTTTTTTTATTTCCCAAAAGAAGAGTACATTGTCTATTATAGAAAAATAAATCGACTATTGTACTAATTAATATTTAGGACAAGTGGGTGAATTTCAATTTTACAATCAGTTTGTAAAGTCGTGTTGTGACTGGAATAACAATACATGTATTTTAACAATAAATAAACAATTAAATATAACACCAATTAACAACTATTAATTGGAAGTAATGTGTTATGTGAGGTCACTGGTCTCACCCTTTTTAGTCTACGTTGCCGAGTTAGTTCATCTAATGGTAAAGTATTCACACCATCGTTCGAATGCTGGGAAAGTTAGGTTTGGTATTTTCTGCTTAAATTGATTATTTCTTCATCTTCTGTCGCAATTCTTAGGTCTCGATGAAGGTCTCTGTTGGTGATATACCATTGGGCTTTTGTGATGATGCGAATAATTTTTGATTGTTGCCTCTGGATTAACTTTATATTTGATTTTTTGGCAACTCCCTATATTTCGGCTCCATATGTCCAAATTGGTTTAATAATTGTCTTATAGATTAGGAGCTTGTTTTCAAGTGAAATGTTTGTATTTGTTTGAGCAGCCAGTGCAGTTGTCTTACTTTCATTTTGATTTGGTCACGCTTTTTTTGTATATGGTGTTTCCAGTTTAGTTTACTGTTAATATATAATCCTAAGTACTTGGCTTCTTTTTGAATGGTTACGTCGTCTCCGTCAATATTTATATGGATTGGTGTGAATCTAGTCTTAGTAGTGTATATAACTTGTACTGTTTTGGTTTTATTTATTTTAATATGTCACTTTCTAAGCCAGTCAAGTGTTTTATTAAAGTCTGCTTGCAACATAGATATTGCAGTATTTATGTTTTTATGAGGACTTAAGAGTATTGTGTCATCGGCGAGAATTGCAATCATCGACGAATTGTGAGTGGGATATGGTATGTCTGCTGTGTATAGGGTATATAATAAAGGTCCTAGCACACTTCCCTGTGGAATTCCTGAATTAATTTCTCTAATCGTTAAATATACGTCTGAGTATTTAACTAAGTAGTATCTACCTGTGATATATAATGTTAATAGATGTGCTATGTTTTGAGGGAATATATTGTTAAGATTTAGTTTGAGTCATTTATGCCAAACCTTTTCGAAAGCTTTTTCCACGTCCAAGACGAGTCCAATACAAAATTTATTATCGTCAATGTCATTTAGAATTGTCGGCGTAACTCTGTGCACTTGTTGTATCGTTGAGTGACTTCTTCGGAAACCAAATTGGTGGTTTGGAATGATGTGCCTTCGTTCTATTATTGGCAATAGTCTACTTCTTAATATCTTTTCGAAGATTTTTGAGATTACAGGATGTAGACTGATTGGTCTATAAGACTCTGCTTTTGATGCGTCTTTGCCTGGTTTCGGGATGGCAATAATCTCAGCTACTTTCCAGACTCTCGGAAAATAGTTTAGTCTGAACATAGCGTTAAAGATGTTTCTTAGATATTCTATAGCTTTTACAGGTAGTTCTCTAAGGAGTTTCCCATTTATTTTGTCATATCCAAGGGACTTTTTTCCTTTATGTCCTTATTAATTCATTTTCTTATTTCTCCTATGGTGGTCTTTTCATGTTTTATATGTCCTGAACCTCTGCTAATATCTGTGTTCAGCTGTGGATCATCTGAGTTGGTGGTTCTGTAAAAACCCTTTCGAAATAGTCCGCTAATACTTTAGCTTTGTCCAAGTTCGTCTTTGCCCATAACCCGTTTTCCATTTTTTGAGGAGCATGATGATTACTTTTATTTGTCCATCCTTTAGTAGCTTTCCATAAAGAGTAGTCCGTTTGAATCCTGGATGGCTCATGAGATGATGTTAATTGTTTATTTATAATAACTGAATCATTTTTTTAACCTCTTTAGTTCCCTTGTTGTTCTGTCTTTTTGTGTCAGGAGATAGTGTGGTTGACCAGGTTTTCAGTAGTTTACATTTTTTATGTAATAGTCGTCGTAGTTGAGGTTGTGTGTAGAATGTCCAATTTTGCTGCTTCTTTTTTTGGTGTCGATTGTATGACTGCTTTCATAATGGTGTTATTCAGGAATACTATCGCTGACTCTATGTCCTCATATGATTTAAGAGGGATGTCGGTCATTAAATTAATGTCAATGTATTCCTTATAAGTATGCCAGTCAGTTCTGTTGTTGTACAGAAGACTGTTTGCATGTGTAGGCGTGACGTGCGAGTCATATATTAATTCTATAGGGTTGTGGTCTGACGAGAGTTCGAATCGTGATAAGATTTTACATTTCCAAATGTCCAGGTTCTTTGTGATGAAAAAATCTATCAAGTCAGGTGTTTTATTAATGTCTGTTGGCCAATATGTTGGTTCGCCTGTACTCAAGTGTTTAGAGTTTGTGAACTGCATAGCGCTGAGGAGATTTTTGCCTTTTTTTTTCGTTAGCCTCGATCCCCACATAGTCTGTTTCGCGTTGTAATCACCGGCTGCAATGAAGCGTTGTCCAAGAGAGTTGAGGAAATTCCTATATTCTGTGACTGTAATATTATGCTTTGGTGGGCTATATAAAGCAGATATTGTGAGTGGTCCTACGAGAACATTAATTTGAATCTTCGTCGCTTGTATGTAGTTATGCTGATAAGGCTCAAGCTCGTCGTGCTTTATGCACTGCTTAATAATTATGGCTGTTCGACCGTGCGCTGTGCCATCGGGGTTGTTTGTGGTATACACTTTGTACCCCCTAACTTGTATGAAGTGTTTGTTTGTGCAATGTGTCTCCGAGATTAGGGCTATATCAATGCTGTTGTCATGAAGAAGTATTTGTAGTTCGTCAATATGGTTTTTCAGTCCGTTTGCATTCCTAGTTATGATCCTTAATTTAGTTTCCATTTTGTTTGTCCATCTTCGATATGAGAATTGTTATGACGTTTATCATATTTGTGACTTGTTGAAACAATTGTTTCATCAGGTCTTTCATCTCAGTAATTTCAGTTTTTATGTCAATGGGTCTACTTATGTATTCATTGGTTGGATTCGTGAGTTGTTCCTTCTTATTCTTTTCGCCATTATTGTTGTCATTCTTATATTCTATTCGTACGATAAACCGGTCTTAATTTTGCTTAAGTTTTGAGTCTCGATTGGAGCTGCTGCTACTGTCTCAGCCGAAACTTGGTGGCTAGTTTCTCTAAGGGCTGAAAATCTTTTTATTTTCTGTGCCTTGTATATCTCACAACCTTTGTAGTTTGCAGTGTGTGCTGCACCGCACAATGCACATTTTATTTGACCATTAGCTTCAATTTTGCAGTCGATTGTTTTGTGTTTACCGGCGCATTTGACGCAGATCGGGTCTCTGATGCAGAAATGTCTCGTGTGGCCGTATTTTTGACAATTTGAGCATTGCGATATTATGCGTTTATGGTGTGGGTGCTCGAAAATGATTTTTGTGTAGAGCAGTGTGGTTATGTTATAAATATCTTTGTTGTTTATATTGTTTTTCAATTCAATGAAAAATAATGGAAGCGGTTTGTTTGTGACTTTTTGTTGTACATTATGAATGTTTATGACTTCATGCCCTAGCTCGAGAAGTTCATTTTTTATTTCATTAATGTAAATGGCGTGGTGCATACTACTTTAAATCCACGTTCTTCCTTCGGTTTGAACGTGTAGTATTTCGTTCTGTGCTCTTTCAGCATCTTAATAACTGTAGAGTAACTGGTAGAATCTTTTGTTTGTATTCGAACCTCATTATTCTACAGCGTTTTTAAAATGTAATTATGTTTAATTACATTTTTTAGAGCATGGCTAAGAACGCTAATTTGTTCGACGTCTTGAACATATATTGGCGGTGACTTAACCGATTTTTTCTTTTTTGTGCTGGCAAATTTGTTGCATCGGAAACACTTTCCGCACCACTGTTCGGTTGATTGTCATCGTCTTGAGAGAGGAGAGCGAACCTGTTTGTTGTGATTGGTGCGCTTAGCCAGTATTGTTGCAGTATTGTTTGCGTTCCGTTACATTGTTTAGTTCTCTTGTTTTTGCTTGTGTTGTTTTGTTCAGCACTGTTATTGGGAGATTGTTTGCTCCTATTTCTCTTTAGGCTGGACTCTTGAGTGTTGGCGTTGTTTATGGTTTGTGTATCGTACTGCTTACTTGATGTTGTTGTTGTTGTACTTACTGTGGATATAGAGGGAACAGATGATACAGCTGATCGTGTTGCCATGGTGGTTGTTATAGTTGTTGTTGCTGTTGTTGTGAACACAAACAGAAGCCAGAGCGAGCGTTGTTGTAGTAGTTGATGCAGTTGTTGTTGGTGGAAAAGAGGAGAGCGTCGTCGTTGGTGGAGCACATTGTGCACTCCACGGCAGAGGCTGCATTTTACCGGTGGCCATAGAGCTCTTGAGCTCTTTAGTTGTGCGGTAGAGTGAGAGGCTGCGTTTTCACTTTGTGGGTGTGAAATTGTTTGCTGTATTGTGGGAGAGCATGAACGCTCTCTCTCCAAATTAGCGGGAAGTGAAGCCTGGGTAGATTCTCTGTTGTTGTTGTTGATGATGCAGTTGTTTGCACCGTTGGATGATGAGATAAGATATGCCTTGTTGTTTTTTGTGTTAAAGGCGGTTTGAACGTGGGGTACGCTCATGCTGTTCTTTGGTGGCTGATTTTGATTTTGCATGCTTCGCGCATTCGGGGGACTGCGTTCAACAGGCATTTCTGAGTCCAGAACAGCCTTGACTCTTTGTTTTAGTAGTTGTTGTTTTACCTTTCGTTTAGTTAAATTTGGAGTGCGAGAGTAGATGACAAATCGACTTAACACTTCGAATTCAGTTGATCGAATGGAAAGGAAACAAAAAAAAAGTCAATATGACAAGCAAACTAGTTTTAAAAAATATCTGGAGCGAATACACACACTATCATAAGACAATAAATCCTTATCGGAAACCAATAAACATACCAATAACTGTAAACTGTAAAAATCTACACTAGATTCAGGCTAGGCCACACGACTGTTACACACGAACACCTATTCAAGAAAACATCACCACCGATCTGTCCATACTGCAATAGAAGCACTCTCACTATTGAACATTTTACGAATAACTGCCAATTTATCCTCAACCAAAACTTAAACTTAAAACTTATTTCTAAACTAAATATAAGCCTCTAAATACATGTAAAAAAAACCAGCCTGAAGGCCTTCGTTGCTCTGGCTATAAAAGTATTGTAATTTAGGATTAATTCTAAGCTACAATAAAAAATAATAATAATAATTTGTGCATGTTTTTTTTAAGGCGAGTTGGCTGGGCAGTGACTTTCGAGTTTATATGACAGTCATCTTCGTTGAGTGTTTCATCAGGAAATATTTTTTCATAATAATTCGCTAGAACTGTCGCCTTGTCTAGGTTCGTTACTGCCCATGTTTTATTTGTCAGTTTATTTGTAGCTTTCCACAGGGAGTAGTTAAATAGTCTTTAAATACTTCGTGATTTGGTAATTTTTCTGATTTTGGAGATATTTTTGAATTTCTTTAGTTGCCTTGTTATATTTATTTTTCGCATCGGGGGTCTGCAAATGGTCCATGATTTTTTCAGTTTTCGTTTTGTACATATCAAGTTGCGAAGCGTAGGGGGTGTGTATCGCTTTACATGGTGTATTTTCTTGTCCGGAGTTGCTTGTAATACTGCCTTCTCATTGGTATCGGTTAGGTGGACTATAGCTGATTCTACGTTGTCGGGTGATCTCAGTGGAAAGCTTGTATTTAAGTTTGTGTTAATGCAGTATCGATAGGTATCCCAATCAGTCTTGTTATTGTGCAATAGTTTAGAATTGTTCTAGTAGTATAGGTGTATGGTCTGACGATAGTTTCAGTCTGGATGTTATGACACATTTATATAGGTCTATATCTTTGAGTATATAAAAGTCAATGAGGTCTGGCTCTTTATTTTTGTATGTTGGCCAATACGTAGTTTCGCCGGTACTAAGATGTCTAGCTTTTGCTAACAGCAGTTCACCCTGTAAGTTTTTACCTTTCTAGTTTGATATTCTGGAACCCTAGTCTGTATGCTTCGCATTGTAGTCGCCTGCAGCTATAAAGCGTTGTCCGAGAGTTTTTAAGAAGTCCAGGTATTGCGACTGTGAGATATTGTGCTTTGGTGGGCTGTACACGGCAGTTATTCCTAGTGGTCCGAATTAGTCGAAGATTTGTATGCTTGTCGACTGGATATAGGTTTCTTGGAATAGAAGCAGTACGTTATATTTAATGTTTTGTTTAATAATTATAGCAGCCCCACCGTGCCCTGTACCGTCGGTATGGCTTGAGTGGTACATCTTGTATCCACGTATGTTCTTGTGCTGGTTACTTGTATAGTTTGTTTCCGATATCAAAGCAATGTCAGTATAGTTGTTGTGTAGGAAAAGCTGTAGTTCATTCAGGTGATTTTTTAATCCGTTTGCAGTTAAAATTTTTATTTTAGTGTCCATTCTTGTTGTCGAGTTTTGTCAATAGTACTGTTATGATGTGCATTATATTACTCATTTGTTGCGCTAGTTGTTTTATTATATCTTTTATTTCCGCTAAATCTTTTGAAAAGTCGGTCTTTTTTTCTGTGTTTTCACTAGTCCCGTTTTTGGTGGATTCGTTTTTGTTGCTTTCGTTTTTGTTGTGTTCCTCATCTTTTTGTTGAGGTTGTACCTGATTTGTGGGGTTTCTATGGTTACTGGCTGCTGTTTGGGCGTACGTTATTCCAATTTTCACTTTGTTTGATTTCTGTTCTACTACCTGATGGTCATCTTTTTTTGCGTCTTTTTCTTTTAGTGAAGGAAATCTTTTAATTCTTAGGTGTTTGTATACATCACATTCCTTATAGTTGGCTGTGTGTGAGCCGCCACAAAGAGCGCATTTAATTTTTTTTGTGCTTGCCAGCGCATTTCACACAGATCGGGTCTTTGGTGCAAAAATTTCTTGTATGACCTTATTTTTGGCAGTTTGAGCACTGAGCTACAGTGCGTTTATGGTGTGGTGGCTCAAAGATGACTTTGGTACATAGGAGTGTGGTGATATTAAAGATTTCTCTATTATTTGCTTTGGCTTTTAGTTCAATGAAAAATAGCGGCAGGGGTTTCTTTGTCAGTTTTTGTTGTACGTTGTGTATATTAATAACGTCGTGGGCTAGTTCAGATAATTCATTCTTTAGTTCGTCAACATTAGTGGGGTTGTGCATATTCCTTAGTACAGTCTTGAATCCCCTCTCCTCTTTGGGATTAATGGTGTAGTATTTAGTATGGTTATATTATATTTCTAAGTATCTTAACCACCGCCGAGTAGTTCGACGAGTTATTTGTTTGTACGCATACTTCATTTTTTTTTAAATGTAGTTTTGTTGTATTGTGTTTTTCAGAGCTTTGTTTAGTATGTTAATTTGTTCTACGTCCTGTACGTATATTGGTGGTGGTTTATGAATTTTAGTAGATGGTCGAGGTTGATTTGGCGCATTAGAATTTGCTTCTGTATCACTGCCGTCTTCAGTGGTTTCGTCTTGTGATAGGAATTTGAACCTATTATTAGTATTAGGCGCGCTCAGCGAGTACTTTTGCAGTGTTCTTTATGTTGTCGTTTGTGCTTGAGTTTTTTTCCCACTTTTTTTACTAGTGCTATTTTGTTCGAAATTGTTGTTGGGAGAGAGTTTACTACGGTTGCGTTTTATTTTTAACTCTTGTGGGTTTAGATTGGTTTAAGTCTGTACTTGCGTGTTTGATGTCTTTACTCTGATCAGTGTTGTTGCCGAAAAGAGGGAGCAAATTGGCGCACTACCATATGGTACCGCCGATGAGCATTGCTTCGTAGGGTGCGCGCCCGGCAACTTAGCCGGCTCTTTGCTGCCTTCGTGTCCTTTCCAGGCATCTCAGTGTTTTCATAATTTCCGCTGTGTAGTCGGAAACAGCATGCCAGTTATCTACACTGTAGAGCATCACTGCTCCGAGGTTGTTGCTCTTCGGTTGCTACCCTATGCGATCGGCCAGTTCTCGTCTGGCACGCGCGAATCTGCCACAAACGAACGCGACGTGCTCGGGGTCTTCGATGCTCCGGTCCTCGCAGAACGTGCACAGTTGAGACTCTTCTTGGCCAAACCTATGAAGGTAGCTGCGGAAACAGCCGTGTCCACTCAGCAATTGTTTTAGGTAGAAATTTACCTCGCCGTGTGTTCTGCTCAGCCATGGCTCCAGGTTGGGTATCAGACGGTGTGTCCAACGACCCTTCCTCGATGTCGACCAACGGGCTTGCCACTCGCGTATGCTTCTCATTCGCAGATCCCTCAGCACTCTGTGCCAATTCTGTTCTCCTTATCTTCTTGCAGTAAAGGAAACTGAAAGTTCAGTGGCTAGCAGATCTTTCGGAATAAGGCCAGCAATCACTAGCACGGCGTCATCCGATTTCGTTCGGAATCCACAGCATACCCTTATGGCCCCCAGTCTGTAGACAGACTCTATTCCGCTACGGTAGCTCCTTGTCTTTAGCGCCATATAACATAATGGATCTCGTCAACCCTTGAAGTAGCATTCTTCGTCCTTGTCTTGGTCCCCGTGTGTTAACAAGCATTCTTGAAAGTGCCTTGCATGACTCCGCCGCTTTTTTGTGGATCATTTGACAATGGCACTTGAAAGAGAGTCGGTTATCCAGGGCGACACCTAGGTACACTATAGTTCGTTTTGAGACAATTGATCTTCCGCCTACTATTATTGTCGCGTGCTCCACGCTCTTTCGGCTTTATATAAGGAGAGCCTCTATTTGTTCCTCGGCCATATTGAGGACAACTGACCTCAGCCAAGTTTGGGTACTATCAATTGCCACGTTTGCCAGGCGCTCCACATCGCGGACATCTTTGGCCACCGTCACAATAGCAATATCATCAGCAAAAGCAACATTGCTGGGCAGATTCAATTGCATCACCCCGTTGTACATAATGTTCCAGAGAAGGGGTCCAAGGACTGAGCCCTGGGGCACCCCGCCCGTTACACCATGGCATTGTTGTCCTTCGCTAGTATCGTATAGCAGTACGCGGTTGTCGAAGTAGCTGCGGATCAGTTTACTCCAAAGTTGCTAAGTGCGCCTAGAACCTCGTACCAACTTGCCATGTTAAAGGCGTTCCTCACATCCAAAGTGAACACTTAACAATAATTTTTAGTGCCACCTCTCTATCTAGTGCCTTCAATTGCCTTCTGCGCAGTCGTCGTTAGTTCTAGTATAGCATCTACCGTGGATTTCGCTTTGGTGAATCCAAACTGTAACTGTGACAAGCCACTTGATTGCTCCAATGCTGCCTCAATCCTCTTGCAAACGATTTGTTCTAGGGTTTTTTCCGTAGACAGATAGGCCGGTATGACGGAACGTCGGGTGGTCTACCTGGCTTCGGGAGCAAGACAAGTCTCTTCCTCTTCCATTGTGTTGGAAAAATTCCGCTTAGGAGGCAGTTGCTGTATAGCTGCGCGAACTGTTCCGTTCTCACAATGGCCATGTTTTACGCATTGTTGGGGATGCCATCTGTGCCAGGTGGTTTGCGGTCGTTTATCTTCCTTAGGGCTGACAGAAGACAAGTGAAGGTAGTCTTCTTCGTCGCTATTTTAAACGCTTTTCCCCATGCCAGTGCCTCTGACCGCAAAAAACTGGTTTATGGTGTCAGTTATATTGGCGTCTTAGATGCATGCTAGCATTGCATGCATGCTGAACCGACTCATAACAGTTTCAGTATCTTCGACCACATCCTCCGTGAGCTCAAAGTTGGGCATAGTAGACATGAATGCCACCGAGTTTAGGGCTTCCGGTCTATAGCTTCGTCTTGACGTAATCGCTTTCCTATTAGATTCCCACGCACCAACGGTGCTAACGATGGCTCGGTGGTCGCTTGCGGTGAAGCAATCACTTAGGGACCAGGAGGTCGAGCTGAATAGTGAGCCACTTATGAATGTAAGGTCGGTTATGGAGCCCGCCCTGCCATTGCTGAAAGTGTGCTCAGATCCTGTATTTGCCAGAACAACATCAATAGCTGCAAAGGGTTCCAGGAGCGCGGGTCCTCTAGAGTTGGTTCGAGGGCAACCCCAATCGATTGCGCATGCGTTGAAATCCCCAGCGATAACGACGGGATGATGACGGCGTGCATCTTCAACCAGGTCGTCGAGAATAGTCCCGAAATCCGGGAGGCTGCTACTCGGGGCCAAATATACGCTGTAAAACCACATTCCACCAATTTGCGATCTTACATAACCACGCGCAGAATGAACGGAGTCAAGTCTCAGCAATCGAGTGTTACATACAAGTATCGCAGATTTGTTCTCCCGATCTGAGCACCATACACTAGTATTTTTGGGCGTGTATGGCTCACTGAGTATCGCCACATCTATGTCCAATTCGCATATTGTTTGGGATAACAAAGCCTGAGCTTCCGCTCAGCGATTGAGGTTGAGTTGTAGAAACTTAATCCTGGCTACGTTTGCCTCGCTTCTCGATAGCCAAAGGACACCTACGGTTACCCGCTTGATGACTTACATCCTTGGCATTATTCTTTTCACATATGAAGCATCTTGTTTCAGCTTTACATTCTACGTCTTTGTGGCTTGATCGTCCGCACCTCAGGCAGCACCCGCTTCTGTCAACACTGTTCCTGCAGTCTCTTGCCAAGTGGCCGAATTCGAGGCACCTAAAGCAACGTTTAACATCTGCTCTCTCCTTAATACGACATACTGCCAAGCCAATTTTCAGCTTCCCAGCTTGAAGTAGCTGGGTTGCGAGTTTAACCGGTAGGCTAATTATAGCTATTTGAGTATCAGCAAAAGCAGGTCTAAGCTGTTTAATGCAGTTCGCCGACAGTTGCATATATCACCCCAGATATGCATTAACAGCTGCTAGTACTTCTTCATTTATTGTCACATCGTTCAAGTCCTTTACTTCCACCTGGGCCTTCTGCGTCAGGGATCGAACTGTTGCGTGGTTTGCGAGGGCTTTAAACACCTCGGCATGGAGGATTTGGGTATTTTCCTTCATTGACCCGTCTAGCTCGAGGAGTATCTCGCCCTTCGTTGTACGACGGATTTTCCTCACACTGTCGCCAACACTTTTTTTTTTCATATCGACTTAGTAGGTACGCAATGACCACACACTGATCTCACTTGGGGCAGGCCCAGGTGGCATCAAAATTCACCCAGTCACATAGACTGGGCTCAGCTGGTCTTAGTTCCTAATATCTTTCGTGATCATGCGATACCAAAGCTAATGTCCACGTACTAAATATTTGGCTACAGATAAAAACATTATAAGCCATTAACATAATCAGCATGCAAGATTAAACTAAAGCTAATATTAAATTTAGAATGCAATACCTACAATAACATAGACTATTTAAACAAAAAGGAAAAATTTAGGTTACCAGTATAAAAAAGAAGTTATGCATTAATTTAATGATGAAAACAATTTAGTTTTTATAACATAAGAAGAGGTGGGAGGAGCAGCACACGCAAAGTTTGTATTTAAAGATTTGCATAAGACATAGAATCGATCATGTTGCAAATAATAAGCTCTATAAAAGGGAAGAGTAATAGGAGAATAGTTTCTAGTTGGACGTGCTAGTACACTAAAGTTAATCATTCTAAGTAAGAAACTACCATAAATGAGGTTATACATAAAAGTTACACCAATGACCGTTCTACGACTAGACAAGGTAGGGAGGTTGATAAATTTGAGACGACACCGATAAGATGGTAGGCAAGCATTAGGATCCCAGTGCAAGTTTTTGAGAGCGAAAAGTAAAAATTGCTTATGCACCGACTCAATACGATCAATATACATCTGATATTGAGGATCCCAGACACAAGACTCATACTCCAGAATAGGTTTTACCAGTGAAGTGTATAGTACTTTGGTAGTATACGGATCATCAAATTCCTTAGACCAGCGTTTAATATAGCCAAGGACACCTCTAGCTTTAGAGACCGAAGTGGAAATGTGGGTACCGAAATGCAACTTCGAGTCCATCAAAATACCAAGGTCGTTAAACTGGGAAATACGATCTAAACTATTTGAGTCAATGTAATAAGAATTTGAAATAGGGGATCCGCGAGAAAAGGACATAACTTTGCATTTATTGGTATTGAGGATTAAATAGTTTTTGAACACCAACGATATAAAGAGTCTATGTCACTCTGAAGGAAAATCCAGTGAGAAGGGTTATTAAGGCGGAAACATAGTTTTACATCATCTGCGTACATTAAAATCTGAGAGTGTTTGATGACGGTAATAAATATTAAATATGTTGCAAAGCAAAGACCCCAAATGACTGCCTTGGGGAACACCTTTAAAGACTTAGATATTGAAGACTTAAAAAGTACCCTTTGTGTGCGATGATCAAGGTAAGATGGCAGCCATCGGATCAGTGGAGAATGGAAACCATAAGCTTTGAGTTTGGTTATGAGCAACGCATGCGATACAGTATTGAAAGCTTTACTGAAGTCGGTGTAGATAACATCAGTTTGGCTACCTACCGAAAAGTTGTGATTGACAATAGAAGTAAATTCCAACAGATTGGTTACCGTTGAACGGTTCTTTACAAAACCATGCTGAGACATACTCAACAATGGGCGAATATAAAACTGTAGATGATCAGTGATAATCTGCTCAAACAACTTAGGAATTGCACACAGCTTGGCAATACCTCTGTAGTTCGATATATCAGACCTTTTTGAATAAGGGAATTATATAGGATTCTTTCCAACCACTTGGCATAGACGAATTATTAAGGGATAAATTAAATAAGGTACATAGGAGAATATATAAGTTGTCAACAAAGCTTTTTAAGATACAACTAGGAATATAATCCGGACCAGGAGAAAAAGAAAGTTTAAACAATTTTAGATATCATAAAATAATACTACCGTCAATAAACGGCAAATTGAAGTGATTAAATTCATCAATTTTATAAGGGTAAGGAGAACTGTTTCCACAGGCACTGTTAGAGTAGATGCCCTGGAAAAATTTAGCAAAAAGGTTCTCAATCCCATCATCAGAACTACTTGCAACTCCATTAAACTCTATACTAGTTGAAAATAACTCTGATTTGTTTTTGATTTTGATGAATTTAAAAAATTCTTGGGATCTCGATTAATATTTACTTTTACTTTGCACAAATATCTACTATAGCAAGATTGATTCTAAATGTTGAATTTACTACGAGCGGCATAACTCGCATAATCAGTTGCGGAACAAGAGCGTTTAAATTTTTTAAATAACCGATTTCTAATATTTTTTAGACGGACCAAATTTATACAAAACCAAGGCGGACGCTTAGAATCATCGGTAACATGTACTTGAGGCACACATTTATTGATATAATCCAGCATAGTCGTGTTGAAAAACCGCACGGCAGTATCAATATCAGAAGAAGAACTTAATATTGACCAATCCGTGGAAGCAAGCAATGAGTTGAGACGATTGAAATTAGTATGGTTAAAATTTAAAAGCTTGTCTTGGCGTAGCACAAGTTGAGTCAGATGCAGACAGAAGTTGGTTAAGAGTTAGTGTCACCTCAAGAGTGGGGTGATAGGTATCTTCTGGAATTGACAATGGAGAGGATCTCGACAGTGAGGTATTTCCATGGCAGTTAGTAAACACTAGGTCTAGCATACGATGTTTGATGTTGGAAATGTGGTTTATTTGCTGGAGAGAGAGATCCAGCAATAAATCAACGAACCTTGAAAGTTTCCGTCACTCTTCACCATTCGGAGTATTTCGCTTTACGAAAGCTCACCCGTTTTCTCTATAAGGATCGCATCCGGTATCAGTCTACGTTGTGTGTGTGTGTGTGTGTTTTTTTTTTTAATTCCCATATGTCTTTACTTTTTATTAAGACTATTAGTACATACTTTAAAAGTTATTTTAGGGTTATAGCTAACTTATGTGAGCAGATCACAAAAGTTTTCCATTTTTGTAAAGATATAGGGGAAAAAAACTAAAATAGTAAAAAAAAAATATACATTTAAATCAAATTAATACAATTAGAGAACAAAATAAACTAAAATAAACATAAATGAAATAAAAAAATAATATACAAAAATAAACAACATTAAACAAAAAATAAAAAAAAGAGGTATTGATGCATGTGTTGTATCTATCGAATTTATTCTACCAGATCCACTGGCCTTGTCCTCTGTAACCTGCGTCTGCATTGAAGTTCCTGTATTGGTATTAGGTTGATACTAACATTTGAGTGTTGGGTAGGCTTCGTGTGGTAGATACGACTTATTTTTGTAATCCCCTCTGTCACTGTTGGTTTATTAAGATCACGATGCAGATCATCGTTAGTTATATACCACCCAGCCTTGGTGATCGTACGACTGATTTTTGATTGTTGTCTTAGTATAATGTCTGTATTTAATTTTTTGGCCGCTCCCAAAATTTGTGCTCCGTACGTCTAGATTGGTCTTATAATGGTTTTGTAGATGAGTATTTTGTTTTCTAATGTTAATTTTGATATGAGCAGCCAATATAATTGACTAATCCTCAGCTTGATTTGATCCCGTTTTTTAAGTCTATTGTATTTCCAGTTGAGTTTGTTGTCAATATGTAATCATAGATATTTGACTACATTTTCAATTTTTACGTCAGCTCCTTCAATCGTTATACGAGGTGGTGTGAATTTAGTTTTAGTTGTATATATAACATGTACTGTTTTGGTATTATCTACTTTTATTTTCCACTTTTCAAACCACCTTAGGTTAGTATCCAAATGCTTTTGCAGTTTGGATGTTGCTGTGTTTACTTATCTATGTGTGCTAAATATTATAGTGTTACCAGCAAATGTGGCTATCATTGAAGCGTCGTCATTTGGTGATGGTATGTCTGCTGTAAAGATAGTGTATAATAACGGTCTTAGTACACTTCCTTGTGGTACGCCTGTTTTGATTTTTCTTAATGTGGAATATTCATCTGAGTGCTTAACGAAAAAATGTCTTTCTGAGATATAGTATACTAATATCTGTAGTACGTTGTGATGGGAATATATTGCGTAATTTGCTGATTAGTCCTTTGTTCCAAACTTTGTCGAATGCCTTTTCTACATCTAGAAAAACTCCTATGCACAACTTTGTGTCGTCAAGTTCGTTTAAAATTTTATAAGTCACACGATGGATTTGTTATATGGTCGAGTGATTTCGTCGAAAGTCAAATTGGTGGTCAGGTCTTATATTATTATTATTTTTTTTGTAGCTTAGAATCAATCCTAAATTACAATACTTTTGTAGCCAGAGCAACAAAGCCCTTCAAGCTGGGTATTATATGTTTGCGTTCTATATAGGTAGCAGTCGCTGGCACAGGCGCTCCTCGAATATTTTTGACAGCACTGGAAGTAAGCTAATTGGTCTATATGATGGTGGATTATATACGTTTTTACCAGGTTTTGGAATTTCAATGACTTCAGCCATTTTCCATACTTTAGGAAAGTAATTTAATCTAATTATCGCGTTGAAAATATTACGTATGTGTACCACTGCTTGAAGTGGTAGCTTCCTTAAAAGTTTTCTGTCAATTTTGTCATATACGGGTGCTCTTTTGGGCTTTATGTCGTGCTGTATGCATTTGAGTATTTTATTTTTGCATGTTTTTTTAAGGCGAATTGGCTGGGGAGTGACTGTCGAGTTTATATGACAGTCATATTCGTTGAGTGTTTCATCAGAAAATATTTTTTCATAATAATTCGCTAGAACTGCCGCCTTGTCTAGGTTCGTTACTGCCGATGATCCATTGTCCATTTTTATAGGTGCCTGGTGTATTGTTTTATTTGTCAGTTTATTTAGCTTTCCACAGGGAGTAGTTGGTAAAGCTTGTCGGAGTTTTAGCCTCTTTAAATACTTCGTGATTTCGAAATTTTTCTGATTTTGGAGATATTTTTTAATTTCTTTAGTTGCCTTGCAAATGGTCCATGCTTTTTTCAGTTTTCGTTTTGTACATATCAATTTGCGAAGCGTAGGGGGTGTGTATCGCTTTACATGGTGTATTATCTTGTCCGGAGTTGCTTGCAATACTGCCTTCTCAATGGTATCGTTTAGGTGGACTATAGCTGATTCAGCGTTGTCGGGTGATCTCAGTGGAATGCTTGTATTTAAGTTTGTGTTAATGTAGTCGCGATAGGTGTCCCAGTCAGTTTTGTTATTGTGCAATACTTTAGAATTGGTTATGTTCACTTCAATTGAATTAAGTTCTAGTGGTATAGGTGTATGGTCTGACGATAGTTCCAGTCTTGATGTTATGACACATTTATTTAAGTCTATTTCTTTGAGTATATTAAAGTCAATGAGGTCTGGCTTTTTATTTTTGTCTGTTGGCCAATACGTGGGTTTGCCGGTACTAAGATGTCTAGCTTTTGCTAACAGCAGTACACCCTGTAGGTTTTTACCTTTCTTGTTTGATATTCTGGAACCCCAGTCTGTATGCTTCGTATTGTAGTCTCCTGCAGTTATAAGGCGTTGTCCTTGAGTTTTTATGACGTCAAGGTATTGGTACTGTGACCTGGGCCTTCTGCGTCAGGGATCGAACTGTTGCGTGGTTTGCGAGGGCTTTAAACACCTCGGCATGGAGGATTTGGGTATTTTCCTTCATTGACCCGTCTAGCTCGAGGAGTATCTCGCCCTTCGTTGTACGACGGATTTTCCTCACACTGTCGCCAACACTTTTTTTTTTCATATCGACTTAGTAGGTACGCAATGACCACACACTGATCTCACATGGGGCAGGCCCAGGTGGCATCAAAATTCACCCAGTCATATAGACTGGGCTCAGCTGGTGTTAATTGCTAAGTTCTTTGGTGAACATGCTATACCAAAGCTAATGTCTACATGTTAAATATTTGGCTACAGATAAAAACATCATCAGCCTCTAATAAACATGCAATATTAAACTAAATCTAAGACTTAATTTAGAATTCAATACCTAAAATGATATAGACAATTCAAACAAAAATATAGATTACAAGTTTAGAAAGTAAGTTATGCATTAATTCAATTAAGCCAATAATATAGAGGTGGAAATTTCAGAGTTTAGAAAATCACGGCGAAGCAAAGTCTCAACGAAAACAATAGCCTAGCCTTCTAATACTTTGAAAGTGTAGTGGAAGAAGCAGAAGATGAAACTGAAGCAGTGACTGGTAAGGTTACCTGCGAAAGCCTAGTTTTTTTCCTAGGAATAAACTCATGGACCACCATATGTGCAGGCCAGAAATTAGCGCCACAAATGACAGAAAATACTTCCATGAAAACGGAAAGTTTGAAAGAAGAGCCTTCTCTAGGGCTAGAAAAATTAAACTTATGAATATTAATATTCGAAAGGTTGCATGCTTTTGATGATATATAGCGAGCAACGTCGTCACAGGTTGTCTTCTTATCCAACCTGGAAATAAAAATATGTTTACGAGGATCCAGCACCTTCAAAATACATGGCACTGGAGTAGAGGCAGTATTGGACTGAGAAGAACTCTTAGGGGGAGACAAGGTACGGGAGGAGTTAGAGACTTTAGTAGAAGATGAAGCAGAAGTTACAGTAGTAGGACAGGGAGTAGAGCAAGGTGAACAATTAGTGGTGGGAAAGTTGAAAGCGACAGATGAAGTGGTAGTAGTGGGGATATTGGTAGAAGGAGCTACTGGAATTGGAGCGGGATGGGATGATTGGTTAGATATTGAAGAACGTGCAGTAGAATAAGTGGGTAAAGTATGGGAAGAAGGGGAACAAGTTGGAGAAGTTAAAGCTGAAGTCATAGTAGTAAGACATGGAATAGAGGAAGTCGAACAAGTAGTGGAGGGAAGGTTAAAGGCGTTAGATGAAGAAGTAGTAGATGGGATAGTGGTTGACGGAGCTACCGGAATTTGAGCGGGATGGGACGATGGGACGATCAAGTAGTGGATGGAAAGTTCAAAGCGACAGATGAAGAAATAGTAGAGGGCATAATGGTTGAAGGAGCTAAAGGAATTGAAGTAGGATCTGGCGGTTGGGTAGAAGTAGAATAAAGTACATAAGAGTAAGTGGGTAAAAGTTGGGAAGAAGTAGAACAAGTTGGAGGGGAAACAGAAGAAGGGGGTTGGGGAGACGAAAAAGAAATAAGTGGCGCTGTGGTAGGCGCAAGATTATGAGGGGATAATGGCGGCAGTTGTGCTGCATTAGTCGTTGGAGTCAAGCCGAAAGAGTACTCCAAAAACATTTTTGACCCAGCATCAAACTCTGAGGCTAGCTCAGTGAATAGTTTCTTAAGTTTTTGGTATTTAATTCGCATACGGTGGTACATCAACGAGAAGTCCCCCTGGCGATTGAAGCAGGTGGGGCACGACCAACTGATGCCACCACATGCAGGTTTAGCAGTACCGTAAAGTCGGTCATAGTCGCGACCAGTCAACCCAGCGCACTTAAGGTGGGCGATGTTATCGCACATCCAACAAGAGACACCTCTAAGCTTATCACTATTAAAGTTGTCCTTGTTGGAGCAAGCCCGATTACAGCAACTCATTTTGCGCGAAGTATAGAAACGAGATATTAAATAAAATAAAAGCAAAACAAGATAAATAAGATAAGAAAAAAAATTTTTTTTTTAAATAAAATAAAAATAAGTGACAAAGAAGTAAATTAAAAAAAAAAATAAGTAAATAAATAAATAAATAAAAGAGAAAAAAAAAATTATAATAATAATAATAAAATAAAAGAGAGAAAAAAAAATATAAAAAAATAAAAAATTAAAAGATTAAAAAAATTTTTTTTTTTGGGTATAAATTTATAAAAGCTTAAAATTTATGAATATATCAAATAAGCAATAAGTAAGTAAAATAATAACAATAAAATAAACTTGAGAGTGAAAAATTTTTTTTAAAATTATTTTTAAAATTTATTTGTTATTATCAACACATTGTGCAAAAAAAAAGCACAACGACATAAGCCCGAATTTTGAGGCTCTCAGCTAGACAGAGATAGAATTGCAAAGAGAAAAGTGGGGTGAATAATAATATTTTTCCAGAGAAAAAAGAGGAAATACAGTTATTTAAAAATAATAACTACTGCATAGAGAGCAAGAAGGAAATAGAATAAGACTAAAATAACAAAAACTATTTTAAAGGGAGAGCAAAGCAGGAAAAAAAAAGAGATTGAACTCAACACACAGGAAAGGCAAATTTAAGCGTTGTACTTGCCAAAAATAATTAAACATTGATAAGTACAAAATTTATAGGGGTGAAATGAGCCATACACCAAAAATAAGTTCACTTATAAATTCACTTAACACCGGAAAGAAAATAAATATTAGTAACGATAAACGACAATAGACAAATTAATTGCCAAATGCTAATCAAATGCGGAGCAGATTCAAAACACGTCTGTTAAGCACAAGCAACCACGAGAGAGTGGTTATTAGTTTGATAGCACGTTCGACCGCAAAACAAGATAACGAGTGGTTTTTGAGGGTCTATGGCTGACATAATTATATATTTCCGGTTTGCTAGGTTGACAGTAGGGAGTTCTGGGAAATCTTCCGAAAGAGGAGTTGGCTTTTTCCTTTTGCTTTTGGAGCTATCGCTAAGCAAAGCGAAGTTATTTGCCCTTAGGCGGTTGTGCCTTGAGGGCATGACGCCGGTTACTTACTTGGTTGTTTTAGTACTGTACTTGTTTACCAACGAATGAGTGAAAAAAAGAGAGAAGAAAAAGAGAGAATAGGCGCTTGAAAGTTTGATTTTCCCCTAAAAAATTAACGTAATCGTAATCCGATTGCTGATCCTCAACTTCCTCGACGGCTGCGTCGGCCAAATTTTGGTATTCATTCCCATTCCCTTTGGGGGACCCCCTGTGCCCTGTGGTTTAGCAACTGGTATTTTAGACCCGACCGCCTGTCGGACTCGTGAGACCTCTTTTGGTTTCGTGCGGCCGGACTATACCGAGCTTGTGGGACCTCATTTATATTACCCAAAATTTGTGGCTTTTCTTTGAACCGCCCTTCATTAGGATTTGTGTCGAGTTTACTAAAGTGCGGGTTTTTTTTCCTATTGTAATCACGGTTACCGTTATTAATCTGTTCCCCTTTACTTCGAAACTTTTGTTCTCCTTTCTGGGCCCTTTCCTCAGCACTTCTAGCGAAACTAGTTGCGAATTTGTAGCTTTCATGGTTCGCTTCAACCTCCTGAGCAAGAGCTATGGTAGCGGGTAGATTAGTCGGACGAGCTGATAAAAGGATATCACTCAATGATTTTCTAGTCCCTGAAATGAACCCGCGTAGGGCGTCCATTCCATACTTTTCATTCATTGATGCCGCTATGGCGCCATCATAAGTCATTACTGTCTTATTAGTCAGTATAGTCGATTTCCGCTCGAACTCACCGTAGATCTGTAAAAGAATCATGTCGCCCTGTCGCATAGTAGACATTTCTTGTTCTATTAAATAGATCGGTCGTTTGTCGGAGTATGTGAAGTTAAGATACGCGATCATTGCCTTAAAATTCAATGGGGTATTAAACTATGCTAGTACTGAGCCTTTAATGTTGTTTCTGATAATAGCAACAGCCTGGTAATGACTCGAACTACCATCAAAGTTCTGAAATAGTTTATAGGCATTGTGAGCCGCCTACCGCCATTACACGTAAGACTCCTGATTTCCTTCAGAATCAGATAAGGACTTAACAATGTCCAATGATTCCTTACACCTGACACCCTCGACTATCCTGGTATCTTCATAAGCTTCTAACTCTAGTGCACTAATAGTGACGTCATCGAGTAGTCGGTTCACGTTCCTTAACTGTTGTTCATAAGTTTGTCTTTGCATGCTGAGGGCGTTGTTTGGAATCGAACAATAAAGCTAATATGCTTTAACTACTTGTTTTGGGAATAATAACATTGCTAAAATTGAGACTTATATAGCTACAACATGTCTTTCTACAAATATGAAACGATTTACATTTTTCTAAGGATATTGAGGCACCGGATTCCATTGACCACATTGTTATATCTAATAGGATGAAGGTTAAATTGGATTTTACCGGGTCTAAGTTCTTGATTTTAGTATATATGACTACATCGTCTGCATAGATAATCATATTACTTATTTCGTTGAAAGCTATGATAAACAAGGTAACCGATAATGAGGAGCCCTGAGGAATGTCGTTTGATTAGTCGAAAGTGTTTGAAAAATGAGTGGTTGGCCCTTACTGCAAATTTTCTCTTTGTTACTTGAGTGTTGGCCTTTTTAAGTTTATGAATTGGGATGACAATGGCAAGTTTCCAGTTCTGTGGATAAACACCCTTGTCAAATATCAA
The DNA here is from genome assembly GCA_035041755.1 of Cacoxenus indagator. Lineage (NCBI taxonomy): Eukaryota > Metazoa > Arthropoda > Insecta > Diptera > Drosophilidae > Cacoxenus > Cacoxenus indagator. The sequence continues at coordinate 9,809 of JAWNKX010000248.1, read as the reverse complement.
ATTCAGAGGCGTATGAGGCGTTTTATTAAACTTTCAGGTAGTTGTTTGATGATAGGGTATGTAATCTTGTCAATTGTGAAAGATGGGTGGAAGTTGGAACCTTGTGAATATTTAGACCAAGAATGGGGAAACTTGTTAGCAATATTTTTGTGATCATATATCTGTCCTGTTAGTTAAAATTAAAACTTTAATTGAAGTAGGGGTATGTGACCCATGCAATTTTTTTATGTCTGACCATATTTTTCTGGGCTGGGTAAGTGGGTTTATAGATTCGGTTATCTTTATGAAGGACTTTTTTTCTCTTCCCCACAGTGTTTTTTAAATACTGCTGCCGTTATTTTATATGAGTTCAAGTTTTCCATATTTTTATTTCGTTTCTATGATGCCCATGCTTTTCGTTTTTCTGCGCAGAGTACCCTTACGTTATGATTCCTACAGGGTACTGTCTTCCCCGCTCGACAGTTAGTTGTCTGCGGAATGCTTAAATGTGCAGCCGACCGGATCATTTTCAGTAGGACGGAACATTCTTTATTGATGTTATCATATGCTCGTTAAGAAGAGGAGCTGTGGTTAAGAATAGCTTGAAACATTAGCCAATTGGCTTTGTCTGTTAGACAACTGCTGCGCGGAGCTTTGTAGTTGGTGTAACCTTTGTCGATGGATACCTTTAGAGGAAAATGATCACTGCCATAAAGATTATCTAAAGTGCTGGCCATTAAGAGGGGTTGAATTGAGGAAGAGAAAAGTGCGAGATCGATATGTGTGAAAAATTGGGTGGTAGAAAAGTGAGTAGGGCGACCATCATTAAGAATAGCAATATTCTCTGTGATGAAGACGTCCTCTAAGGTTTTCCCTCGTGTTAGTGTGATTCGCTCCCCACAAGGGACTCTAGGCATTAAAATCGCCTAAAGTAATGACAGGTGTCGAAAATAATTTAATTATATTCTTTTTTTCAGTGCCAGTAAATGATTGAGAGGGGGGAATATATTAGAAGTAGGAGAATAGTTGGCGAGAGTGATTGATCTACAAGCGCAAATGATTGCGATTTGTACTTTTTATAGTGAAGAGAATAATTGGATGTGTTAAGTGTTTTGTATTTGTGGTGATCGCGAGTTTCTAGGGATGGGATATTTCAGGTTTACTTCTATTCAAAAGAAGAGAAAGACTATTATATATTTGTAAGCATACTATTTCATGTTACATTCAGTTGGGTTGAGCATCACAATTCGAATATGGAAGAGAGTTTATTAATTTGTGGTAGTCTTTCTCTTAATGTTAGCCCGCTGTCCGACCCCACCTCGCAAACCAAGCGATCGTACGATGGGACCAGTCATTGTGAAGGCGATTGCACGCGAGGTGATTTGGCGATTTTAAAAGTCATTGTCTTTGTCGATCTCTATGTCAGAGAATGAAGCGTTGATTTGTTTTTGTAAATTGGTTTGTTCAAGTTCGAAGTTGTAAGTGCTGTTTTGTATGTTTGTTTTGAAGTAAGTTTTATTACATTAGTGTTTAGTGAGGTAGTGGGGATCATCGTTGTTTGTGTTTTTGTTCAGTTGTAGTGTATTGTTTGTGGGAATAGTTGTTTTTATATTATGGATTGGGTCCGGTTCTATACATTAATTCCCGTACTAAAGTTGTTCATATCCTCACGTATGGATACGTCAAATAAATATTTATTTATTTATAATTAGAAAGATAAAAATGAATGTTTATCCTTATTAACTAGGGCACTAGCTAGCTTCAAATAAATATTCAAACAACATTGCCGAAGACTTTAAGATTACATTAAATGATATGCTTTTTTTATTAACATCAAATGCCTCTCCAACAAAAAATATAACTGCAACCATCTTACCCTTATCTCCACCATCAAATTCGTAATTATGTCCAAAATCGAAAACGGTCTATGTCTCTATGGTAACGCTCCTCCTTCACTTCGAAATAAGATAAAGACCATTTACCATTCGGTGATCAGGATTGCCCTCGGCGCTTTCAGATCAACCACAATCCACAAAAGCTCTATGAAACTGGCTTGCCCCTAGAAATTCCTTATCAACGTTCTCTTACTCGTCTAAACAAATAAATCCTCCATGCTAACGATTCTCCCATCTCATGTTCCGTTAAAAAATCTTCAAGTCAAATAAATATCCTACATTACCCTCAGCTGTACAACGGTGTCGCGGTGTCAGACTTAGTTCACCGTTGGTCCTAAATGCCAACGTTGGTCGGTTTGCTGTTAATGCCGACGTTGGTCCTCCGGGGTGCTACTGCACACGCGGTGGTAGGTTCAAATTTGGTTCGCCGGACATATGCCAGACGCACAGTCAGCTACTTCGTTTCGCTTCTTGCCGACTCAGTGTTTTCTCATGGGCTGAGCATACTGTTGCTGTGGTCGATACTATACGATAGCTTTGTTGTCGTCTTATGCCATCGTGTTAACTTACATATAAAATTTTTCTCAATACCGTGAAGTTCTCATCGCCATGTAAATTCCATATTCTTCACAGATCTTAATTAACTTAAAGCCCAGTTGCCATAGCTTTAATCATTTTGCTTGTTCTCTATTTGTAATGTCATTTATTTTATAAATAAATAAATAAATGCTTTTTTTTCTTTTATAGCCCAACATGCTTTGCAACTGGTCGTACAATTGTGTTCGGAAGTTGGTAGTCAGTTGTAAGCATGACAATTAAAAAATTTGTCATGTATGTTAATGTGGACCTGATGGCTAGTCAGTATGGAAGTTGCACTGACAATTATTCTCATTTCAAGAGAACTTTCAGCCTCCAGCCAACCGGTTGTATAACCAACTGGGGGTTTGGTCATACGATGTGCGGCAGTTTTAAAAAATCTCATTTGGTGTTGTATTTTTGGGTTGCTGCACGCGAGAAAGAAAATGAATGCGAACATTGTGGCGATGGCGTAAGTGACAAAATTTGTAAAATTAATTAAGAAGAAAGTATTAATGCTACGAGAGTGTTGTTACTTCTGAGTCTTTTTAACTAATTTTTCTATTCCAGTGTAAGAATGAAGCCTTAAGCTTAAGTTGAAAAATTGTTAACCAATATTTTTTATATATATATTTTTATTGTCAATCTGTTTTTGGAACAGTAAACAAATTTTATGGTGCTTAAAATATATAACAGAAATAGGTTATCTCCATTGGTGTCATAAAGGGAAAAATGTGTAACTTGATGGCGGATCGAGGGACGGGATGCCTCACAACTCTTTTTCCAATCCCCTCATATCGCCTTCTAGTGGTGACGCTGTTAACCTGGTATGGAGACCAAACAGACTTCTACAGTGTAGAGGAAGACTTTGGTGGAAGTACTGGGAACTAATGATATGGGGTGAGATGCCCGCGAGGGGCTGGTCTTTAGGTTGACGCCCTAATACCAGTTAAAGCATCTAGTCATGATACATCAACAACAGCCTCGGAAGAGAAACGGATTTCGATGTCGACCAACGCAACGTTTAAAGGACTACTATTTGAAAATTTGTACCTGGAATATATTGACTATGCTGCAGACAAGAAATGAGATGGAAAGAAGGTGTAGAAGTAAGAAAGAAAGTTTTTTCGATATTCTACAGTGGTTCGTTGTCCCAACGCCAAAGGGGAACGGGTTTTTACATCGACAGTAAAACAAGGAAAAGCCTAGTGAACTTTCTTCCTATCAGCGATCGATTATGCTACCTAAGACTGAAGGGGAAATTCCAAAATATTTCCATTGTAAATGCATACGCACCGACCGGTGAAAGTACTGACAATATTAAAGAAAAATTTTATGATGACCTCGATGAGCTATTTAGAAAATTAGTAAACATGACGTTTCGCTTTTAATTGGCGACTTTAATGCAAAGGTTGGAAAGGAGGAAGCATAATCAGAGATGTTGCAGGAAAATTATCACTACATGATAACACAAACGACAATGGAATACGCCTATGCAACTTTGCAGCCTCACATGGTCTATTTATAAGTAGCACTAGCCATAGACATAAACGGATTCATCTCCAGACATGGAGAATACCAGGCAGTAATGCGGCTAACCAAACTGACCATGTACTTATAGAAAAGAGGCATACCACATCAGTTTTAGATGTGCGTTCATATAGAGGTGCTTGTTGTGATTCAGACCACTATCTCGTGATGTCTAAAATACGCCAACGAATATCGAAAGTGAATGACTCTAAAGGTTATAAGAAATAAACATTTAATGTAGAAGGCATTAATAAAAATAATGCATTGGTAACTAAATATAAAAACACAGTAGAGAATAATATAAGAAGTGATGTCACCCTTGCCACAGAAAGCGTTTTGTATATTGATGACCACTGGAATAAAACAAAGGATGTACTCATAAATATCGCAAAAGTACGACCGGCGAGAAAGTACCAGTGACGAATGAGGGGTATGACGAAGGCTGCAGAAAAGTAAATAAGATAAGAGCCACTAGATCAAACTATGAAGAACACCAAGAAAAGAGGAAAGAAGAAAAAGATATTTACGAACCAACAAGTTGCGCAAATTGAACAGGATTTTTCTGAGAATAATTTTAAGGTCATGTATCAGAATATAAACCAAAGCCTACCAGCTAAGAATCAATATATGTAAGGGCAAAGATGGTTCGACAATTAGTGATAGAAGGCAAATAATGGACAGATGGAAAGAGTACTTCTCTGAGCTACTTAACAGATACACGGATGAATATATTGATGACGAAAAACACCAAATATATACAGCTGAAACCTATGTCGAAGAACCAACCTTTGAAGGGGTGAGAGCAGCTATAGCAAAACTAAAAAATGGTAAAAGCAATGGCGAAGATGAAATACCTGCGGAATTACTAAAATATGGTGGAAAGGCTCTGAACAATGAAATGCATACTCTAATTACATGTATATGGCGTACAAATAAAATACCTAATGAATGGTTAAACAGCGTAATAATACCTATACACAAAAAAGGCCATAAGGCTGAATGCCAAAACTATAGAGGTATATCCTTACTCAATACTGGCTATAAGGTATTTACCAAGATTATATACCAAAGAATAAATGTCTACGCCGAAGAAATAATGGATGAGTATCAATATGGTTTCAGATGCGACAGATCAGCTGTCGACTAAGGTTTTGTGGTGAACCAAATATTTGAGAAGTTTTATGAACACAATATAGAACTTTTCTGCCTTTTTGTGGACTTTAAGCAGGCTTTCGATAGTTTAGATAGAAAACAAATAAAATTCTGTCTGCAAATGCTTGGTCTCCACTGAAACTGATAGAACTAGTTGTCTGCACTTTAGAAAACACGACCAGAAAAGTACTAGTTCAAGGTGAAGTATCCGAGTCAGAGCATTGTCCGGAGTGAAACAAGGAGATGCTCTGTCTGCTCTAATATTTAATATAATGCTTCATACAGTTATATGATAACTATATATCATATAACTATATATCATATATCATATAAATTCAGATAGAAACATCTTCAACAGAGATTTCCAAATATGCGCTTATGCAGATAATGTTCTGATCCTCAAAATGAAGCAGTTTGAAGAAAGAGCTAAAGCCTTAGGACTTAATGTTAATGCAGACAAAACAAAATACATGATTCGATCATCACAAAACATAACTCGTAATGACTTGATAATCGGCGATTACGTTTTTGAGAACGTACGTGAGTTCAAAAACTTGGGCTTTACGTTATCGGAAAATAAAGACTCAACAATTACTATCGGCGAGAGAATAAAGTCTGCGAACAGACTCAAAAATTCTATCAAGAGCACAGAAAATTAAAATGTATAAAACACTAAAACGACCAGTGGTTACGTACGGTGCAGAAATATAGACATTAAAAACAAATGATACCATTAAATTATTGACTTTCGAAAGAAATGTGTTAAGGAAAATATATGGCCCAGTGCGTCTAGAAGACGGAACATCGAATCCCATTCAACAACGAACTAGAAAACATTATCGGTGGCCAAAATGTTGTACGTTTCATAAAGGCAAAACGTATTAGGTGGATTGGTCACGTTATGAGGATGCCAGCAGAAAGAATGCCAAAAAAGGCTTTTATAATGCGCCCAATTGGAGGAAGAAAACGTGGGCACCCAAGAAAAAGATGGATAGACGACGTCGAAGTTGACCTTAACAAGCTGAGTGTTGGAGATTGGAGAGCTCTGACTAGAGATAGAGCGGAATGGAGGAAAATTGTTGAAGCTATGGGCCACACCGGACTGTAAAGAAGAAGGTTACCTCCATTGAGATACACTATTACATACTATCGAAATACAACTTAAAATCTATTTGGTAAGTCCAAAACACGGAATCTAAGCGCCTCACCATTTGACTGTTGTCAAGGAGGTTGATGGTTAGAGTGTTGTCATGTGTATCCAGTTTTTTAGCATATTTGGCAGTGAGTGTAGATATATCACTCTTGACAAAGTGAATCACAAGATCTTCATGAATTGCATAGTTAGTCACATACCAGGGATTATTTGTAATTGTTCTGAACACTTTGCCTTATATAATTTGTTGGAAGCTATGAGGAAAAGGGTGACAGACAGTGGGGATCCCCGCGGGATGCCATTATGTAGTGGCTCTTGTTTTGATAGGGTGCTATTAACTTTTACTCTGTATCTTCTATTACTAAGGTAACTGCGAGTGTAGTTAATAATTTTTGGTCCGAGTTTCCATTCGAGGAGCTGTTGAATAATGTAGTGAATTCCTACTCTGTCAAAAGCATTTTGATGGCTGATTCCTGGTCTTTTGATGACAGTTTGTTGCAAATACAATTATTTATTATTAAAAAAGGATCTATGGTGCATCTGTTTGCTTTGTATGCGTACTGGTTTTGGGACAGCAAGTTTGCCTGGTTGAGATACCACATAATTCTTTTTGAAATAATTTTTTCCAAAGTTTTTGATATGCAGGAGAGTAGAGATATTGGACGGTAGCCGTTAATTGAATTTTTTGGTTTATCGGGATTGCTTGCTTATAGGGATTATAGTTGCTATCTTCCATTGGGGAATGTGCTGGTGTCAAATATTTTATTATAAAGGTCAAGTAGTTTATTGATACCAGCAGGCGGAAGCTTTTTTAACATATAATAGAGAATGTTATCACAGCCAGGTGTGGATCCTTTTAGGCTACTAAGACAGGATTGAAGCTCAATTGCGTGATGGATGTTTCAATTAGTTTTGCTTTTGGTTCCGGGATATATGTTAAGGGTGTTTGGGGTGTGTAACGGTGTTTGTTTTGCTTGAAGGAATCTGAGAAGTTTGAGCCTTTTGAGCAATCAGGCCAGGCCTTGCTGAATGCATTGGCGATCTCCTTAGAGTAACAAAAGTTACCTGCTGCGGTTTCTATTGCATGTATGTGTGTGCTTTTTTCGGATCCCTGTAATGATATGTACTTTATCCCAAAGCGTCTTTGTAGTTGAAGTCGGGTTGATGTCATTGGTAAAGTCTGCGAAAGCAGTTTTTTGGGCTCGCTTTGCTTCATAATTAAATTTCAGCATTTGCTCTTCGTTTGTGCTTAAATGATTCCTGAGATTATTTAGACATTTTACCTTTACCCTTTATAAGAGCTCTAGTTCTCTACTCCACCAGTATGCTGTCTTTTTCGTGTGCAGTTTGTATTTATGTGTTTTGAAATCTACGTTATTTGGTACTTTAAGAAGATCTCCAAAGTGAATGCCAGGCATTGAAGTCTCCTGGCATAAGTACTGGCTTGTTAAAGTTGTTGAAAAGGTCATGAAGATCCTGTTCAACGAACTTGTCAGTTGGCGAGATGTAAATATATAATATTATAAAAGGAATTTCCGATTGAATTTCTGCAGCGATGGCAAGAATGTTGGAATTTAAATCTATTATTTTATGTTCAATGGAGGATATGATTAATATATATATATTATGATATGAGGAGAGCAACTCCTCTGCTGGCTTTTTTGAATAGTGTATTTATATAATTTTTTTGGTATAGTGCAAATTGTTTTGGAGTGTGAAGCGGTGTGTTGTTGATGAGATGGGTTTCTTGTAATGCTATTATCTGTGGCTTATATTTGTTTAATAAAAGAGGGAGACTATGTAATTTGCCTTTATATCCGTTTATGTTCCATTGTATTACTTTAAGTGTCATAGGCGTGAAAATTTGTTTTGTTTTCATATGTTTTTATATTTTTGTGCATTGTCTCTCTCTTTGGTCTCCCTTCGTTCCCCTCCCCAATCGATTACGATTACGATCTTATAATGCAACGGGACACGATTGTTGAAGGAGGAGAGCAAATAGAGAGCAATAGAGGCTTGTTATGATTATAACTCAAAGTCTTCCCTGATATCATTGTCTGTATCAGAGATAATTGAGTCATTTTGGTTTACTGTTTTGCTTATTAGGCTTTCGAAGTCTATGTCTGTGTCCAATTTTCAGTTGTTTGTTGTTGTCGTTTTTTCGTGTGATTTTCTGTTTTGGAGGTGGATTGTGTTCTTTCAGTGTAATTTGTTTTTTTGAGTTTGTTTTGAGTAATTCGTCATTGTGAAGGTAAATTGTTTTTCTACAGTGTTCTTCTTATTTATTTTGTCTTTATTTGAGTGATCATTTTGCTGTTGAGTTGTTTTCTTTTGAAGATGTAGATGGTTGTGTAGCTGTAGTTTCTGAATATGTTTTACTAGTGCTTGATGGTAGTGGTAATTGTTGTTTGTAGGATTTTATTTTAGCTTCATACATTGTGAACTTTTCTTTGGTTCTGATTTTTAAGATCCCTTGGGCTTCTTTGTATTTTGGCATTCTTTGCTACTGGCAGCATGTTCACCACCGCAGTTAGCGCACTTTCTACTTGAGCACGGGTTCGGGTCGTGGAGTGGAAGGCCACATGGGCAAGTAGTTTTGCCCTTGCAACATTTGGCTGTATGCCCTATGAATGGGCAATTTTTGCATCTCATAGGGTTGGGAATATATTCCCTAACAAGAGCGATGTGGCATAAAATTTGGATTTTTGTTGGGAGACTGAAAAGGTCGAAGGTTAGCTGCACTACACCGGTCGGAGTAGCTTTTCAATTTATGAATGAATATTGCTTGAATATGTGTATATGTCGACTACTCCTTGTGCTTTAAGCTCTTGGATTATTTCCTCGTTAGAGACTTGATTAAGGTAGGGCGCGTACACAGTGCCTTTGCAGTGGTTAAGATTTTCATGATACTTTGTTTGCAGTTTAAGATTTTCATGATACTTTGTTTGAATTTTACATATGCCCAGAGATCTTTCGCACTGAGGAATTTTTCGGCAATATTTTACCGCAAAACAAGAAAACGGGGAAAGTGGTTTTTGAGTGTCTAGGGCTGGCATAATTTTAGGGTTTGGTAGGTTGACTGTAGGGAGTTCTGGGAAAGCTTCCGAAAGAGGAGTTGGCTTTTTACTTTTGCTTTTGGTGCTATCGCTAAGCAAAGCGAAGCGATTTGCTCCTAGGCTGTTGTGCCTTGAGGGCATGATGCCGCTTACTTACTTTGTTGTTTTAGTACTGTATTTGTTTACCAACGAATGAGTGAAAAAAAGAGAGAAGAAAAAGAGAGAATAGGCGCTTGAAAGTTTGATAAGCTTTGAACTAAACTGCGATTGACTGATATGTGAAAACACAACCGAACGATGCAAGGTTTAGTCGACGACTGTTAATATGGTTGTGTTCATTGAGGTCGTCTCGAATAGCTGAGATAATTATGTTATTGTTATTGACATTTCTAACAGAACTAATAGTACTTTAACTGTCTGTACAGATAATGACCATCGATGACAGACTTATAGCGAACCGTTCTGCTT